>MDKJ01168857.1:0-26927 GCA_005239525.1 Nicotiana knightiana | reverse complement strand
TGTATGTGCATAATGGAGTTTATTTCATGTGTAGGTGTATTGGAGATGGAAACCAAGCTAAATAGATGCAAATACATCAAAAATATGCTTAAGAGTCGAAAAGGAAACACCCGGGCGTTAGCCGGGAGTTTGGCCCATAAAGCCAGGTTGTCCCTGGCGTTAGTGGGGTGTTTGGCCCCTAAAGCCAGGCTGACCCTGGCGTTAGGGGGCGTTTGGGCCCTAACGCCAGCCCTGCCCTGGCTTTAAGGGGGCATTTGATCCCAAACGCCTGGGTCCCGAAGTCCAGTCAATTCCGAGTTTTGAAGAGTTTAAGTGTTTCCCGGTTGGAATAGAAGTCTCCTACATGTTTAGGGTGTATCCAAAACATATAAATAGACCCCAAAACACAACTTGAAGGGGGGATTCGAAGAGAAGAAGCCATTGAAGTGAAGAAAAACTTGTGGATTACTACTCAGTGAAGCAAACATTGATTTTCATAGCTTTTACTTATTATTTTGTAGTTCAATTATGCAACTTATTTTAGAATTGATTCTTATGAATATGAGTAGCTAAGTTTACCTAATCTAGGGTTTTGGTAGAACCCGTTGGGGGATGAACGTATTGTGTTATTAATATAATTTTGATTGGTTGATTAATCTCTATTTGTTCAACTACGTTCTTGTTGTAGTTGATTGAAGGGCCCTCAATTAGCTGTTCCTATTTATTATGTATCTACTTGAGAGAGAGTGCATATTTAGGTAGTTGTTTGAACAACATCACTCCCGGAGTATAGACGAAAGTCATAACCGAGGGTTTAGAAGTTGGATTAGAAATAACGATACTTCGGGTGCAATCTAAAGTGAACTGTAATGCAATCTAGCTAGCGTAACTTGAGAGAGTGCGTCTAGTAAATTATCATAATTACTTGAGAGAGATTTATGATAGATAGAGTGTTCATGATTGATAGAGACAACTAATCTAGCTATATGAAGTATCCGAAAAGTAAGTTCACCGATGGGGGAAACCATAACCTTAGACCTTTATCATAATTGTTTACAACACATTGTTAGTAATTGCTAGTTATTATTATTGTCCTTAGAATTAGTAAAACATCACCAATTTATATTAAAAAGTCTTGAGAGAATTGATTGAGTAAAAGTTGCGTATTCTAAAGATTTGATTGATACGTAAATTCCCTGTGCGATCGACTCTGGGCATAATACCCTGAATTACATTTGCAACGCCCGTTTAGTCTTTTATTAGACATAGTTGAGCGTGATCACCGCTAACAAAACTAATATCGATTAGGACCTCTTTCAAAACCTCGATACCCTACCGATTATGAAAGAAACACGCATAACCGCTTAGCCACTCATATGATCAATAAGCCAAGAAACTCACTTGCACGACCAGGGCCATTGTCCAAATCCTCAACAAACTATAGTGTTATTCCTCCAAAAAAAATCGCAATACATTAACGCAGATCTCAGGTCTAGAAACCTCATCTCAGCCAACACAAGAAACCGCACCGACCAGTATCAACAATAATCATATGGAGCCACACACGACCGATTCAGTACACTAACAAGTAATAATTCAGACATGATAGATAACAGTAAGAAAACCAAATAAGAAAACTACTAAGCAAATTAAGTAGGCAGGGAAATTTTATCACTTTACTATGAACTATTCTCAACAAGGTGAAAGAAAAATACACAAAATAGAAACAAGGATCCACATTTCATCACTGTACCGTTGCGGCGTGCAACCCGATCCCATCATATTAATCCACATAGGGTACCCATCGAGCTATAATATTCGGGATAACTGATCACGTGTGCTTCAACATCGAGCATAACAGAGTGCACAAAATAAAATTGTAGGGAAAATCATTAGGAACAAACAATACTGAGAAAGACAAGCACAACTATGGTGCAACAAGCTAAGCAACATCACAAATGCCACCTCGCCCCTAGTGCCATAAGGCCTAGACCGAGTCACAATATGCGTGCGAAGAATCATGCAGCCCTCGCAACCCATCATAGCATAAGAGAGAAACATAAACATAAACCATGGCGCGAATAACATCAATTCCGCCCGATGATATACATGTAGCATCAATTGCGCAAGAGAAAGCAATTCCAACCTGATACAGAATACACACCCTCGCTGGGCTCAAAATAATCCCCAAACCAAGTTCCGATCATCCTCAAACATGTAATAAACCTTTCAAAAGTCTACAACAACCTTTCCATAACACCTACCATTAATCATCCAATCTTCTACACTCCTTCACAACTCGCAATCAAGTAATAGTCCGCCAAAAAGAACATTCAGTCTCTGAGCCTCACGAATATAAGAATTTTCATACCCAATCTCAACACCGCTACTCAAATAGCTGACACGTAATTCATGCTCCATCATCCCTCGAAAATGAACCCATAAATCAAAACACAATGTATCTGCTCACGGGCGCTCCGATGAAAAATACATAGTGCCAGCATAACCTTAAACACCAGAAAGCGTCTGTACCATCAAGAACTCATATACTCCCCTTCAAAACTAACTGCAACCTTGTACATGCGACCTTCTAACCCCACGCGGTGCATCGCTTCTAACATGCTAATTTGCAACACTACGAAAGTCTCACAGTCAACTCTAAACCATAAGCATTATAGCTCCTATACCTGTAGAAAGCGTCAACTCCGACCGTGATCAAAACCATGATAAGTTCTTCGGATCTCAGTAACACATTATCAAGTAATCAGAACCAATCGCCTCTAACTCAACCGAGTCACTCAGACTGCCAACCCAAAAGTAACTCAATCTGATATGACCGTCCTGAGGGAACTTCCTGGG
Source organism: Nicotiana knightiana (assembly GCA_005239525.1). Classification (NCBI taxonomy): domain Eukaryota; kingdom Viridiplantae; phylum Streptophyta; class Magnoliopsida; order Solanales; family Solanaceae; genus Nicotiana; species Nicotiana knightiana. The sequence goes on along the minus strand of MDKJ01168857.1, from coordinate 24,089 downwards.
AACCCAAAGCCATTCTTGAATCACTCCAACATTGACATGTAGACAATTCCAAAAGCCCTTATAGGCTACGTAAAACCTGGAACTTGCCAGAACCTTCTCGATAACCACTCATCTTTCTTTGATCTTCAATACACAACTAATACGCGTCAAGAAACCCGTGCTACACCAGCATATGCCCATTCAAAGAAATAACCAAGCAATCTCCCGATCCGGAAATTGATACAGCCCATGACCCTTCAATCCGATTGTCAGTAGCAGTCTCCATCACTTAGCTCGAAGCCATAGAACACCCCATCAGCAAACCAAAGTACTATAAGCAAATTGAACACCTCATCACCCGAGAATCTTCCCAAGTTTGCATTTACCAACCATACATATGAACACGCCTCATACCCCAAATGCACGACTAGAAGGTTTAACATTGCATCTGCTTCTGAGGCTAACAAACACATCGTGATGATAATCAAGCACCCATAGCCCGTCGTAATCTATCTGCAGTATCAGCAATCGTCGGCACATAGCGAATACTGAGCGCAAAACATCACATATGAGAGATCGAGATAAGTCAAAGTCATAGGTTTCAAGCTGAAACAAGTCCGCACGATAAGGAAAGAAGAAAGGGAAATTTTCCTAAATACCCTGTAGCCTCCCGAATATAGGTATGGACATCATCATACCGATCCGCAGGAATCTACTAGAAACTTGCTCATGACTCGTAGAACCTACGAACCTAGTGCTCTGATACCACCATGTCACGACCCAAAATCACAGGTCACGATGGCACCTAACTTGACCAGCTAGGAAAGCCAATTAACAAAAGCTCCAAACTAAATGAACTTATAGGAAATCAAATTAGGATTTTTTTTATCTAAACTATTACAAATTTACCCAAGAACTGGTATTACGACTCATGAGCTTCTAAGATTTAGAATATACAAAGCTAGTATGAATAAATACACATTCTGTTTGAAAACTACATGTACAGATTAATAAGGTCTAAAACTACCAAGGACTAGTGGCAGCTTCTATCCAGAATACACGAACATCTTCAGGGTCATCCCCCCGACTTCTTCAGCAGCTCCGCTCCAATAGTCTGCACAGAGTGTGCAGAAGTGCAGTATCAGTACAACCGACCCCATGTACTGGTAAGTATCTTGATTAACCTCGACAAAGTAGTGACGAGGCTTTTAGTTAATATATGCTCAGTAATAAACACTATAATGTAAACCAGCAATAAAACTATACAATAGAATAATAGAATAGAGTACACAATGTGACTATACAAAGCAATAAAAGAATACCAAAAAAAATCACAATCCAACAGTTTCCAACATATTAATCGGCCCTTTCCTTAGAACGAAAGCCCATGAACCACAACAATCACCTCAAAACTTTCATAATGCGAACGAAGTACTCAAGACATTCAAGACATCAAATCTAACGGCATGGAAACACCCTTCGTGCATTTATCTCATACTCACCATATATTGTAAAACAATACCAAACAAATGATAGAAATACTGATAATAGGAATGACATGGAAGGGAATATGCAAGCAGTAATAATAAATGAAAATGTACAGAAGAACATTAGTAATAGACTAAGCATAAAGAATAGAATTAATGACCACAATTAGGGAAAAGGTTATAATTTCATATAACTAGCATGATGGAGCCGTTAAGATCGACATAACAAATAAGAGGAGAGGAGAGGGGTGCATGTTCTTGATAATTCAACAATAGAGCATGAATGGCCAACATGGGATAAGACTCGTGCCTAAGTGCAGCAAAACAGATATGACATGGATGCAATCATAATAGCAGGAAGTGAGTATGCTATTTACAAGTTAAAAAAATAGAAGGCATAGGCAACACAACAACGATTTAGATAGAGAATGAGGACAGAAAAGTGACGACAAGTCACATAAGAACCACAAATACGACGGTAATAATTCAAGGTAAGAGATGAAGATATATAAAAGAAAAGATTATCATAACATGATGCATATCTCTCGTCCTCACTTGCACGGAAACACCCTTCATGCCATCACCTAAAAATGATACAAAAGTATAAAAGTATAAATGTAGTGGAACAGCATCACCCTTCGTACTTTTACTCACAAATGACATGGCACGGCATCACCTTTCGTGCTTTTACTCTCAATAACATGAAACGACATTACACTTCGTGATTTTACTCTGAATAATATGGCACGACACTACCTTTCGTGCTTTTATTCTCAATAATATGGCACGGCATCACCCTTCATGCTTTACAATCTTCTTCACATGATAATGAATATAAAATGGCACGGCATCACCCTTCGTGCTTTACACTCTTCCTCACATGATAATGAATATAAAATAACACGGTGTCACCCTTCGTGCTTTACTCTCTTCCTCACCGAGAATATGAATATCAATAAAATGGCAAGGCAGGAAGTATATATAACATCGAGGAGAGTGATCAATGAATATTCCCAACAAGTTCTCAATTACTGCTTTACAAGCCAAAAATGATTCAATGAAACCCTCAAGGGCCATATAATTCAAGTACTTCCACAAATCCCACAATTTATCAACAACACAAATATGGAATCTAGCATCTAAAAAATATCGGTCATAGCAACGTATTAACGATTATGCATGGAGATGGAAGAATTAGACACATCAATCTATCCTAAGAATTTCCATCACATTGATTAAGTTATATTAGTCTAAGTCTCAACTCTAAAATTTTACACTACGTTCTTAATATCTAGAAGTCAAGTGAGGCATGAAGCAAGAAGGTTATGAAATTCTACAAGACACAATTGTAACATAATCTACCTCCGAGCATGATTAACCTTGGCACATACATATACGCTCGTCAGCTCACATATGTATCACCCCAACATGCAGCAAACAATGACAAATAAGAGGAAAAATTCCCTTAACAAAGGCAAAACACTTACCTCGAACAAGTCAATTACAATACCGACAAACAATGGTCCAAAAATGCCATCTCGCGCGTTCCGGCATCTGAACGGATCGAAACTAACCAAAAATAACTCAAATACATCAAACAATGCTAAAGGAACCAAATCCAATTGAAAAAGGTCGAATATTTAATCAAAGGCCCAAAATCAGCCAAAAAGCCCAACCCGGGTCCGCACCTCGAAAACCGACAAAACACACAAAATCCGACAATCCATTCAATTATGAGTCCACCCATACTAATTTACCTCAAATCCGACTCTGAATCAATGTTTAAAACTTAAAAATTTACTTTATGAAACTGTAGGAAAAACCCCCCAAATTTCACTTTGAAATCATCAATCAGATCCCAAAAACGAAGATGGATTCATGAAATATAACCAAAACCGAGTAGAGAACACTTACCCCAATTCATATGGTGAAAATAGTCTCCAAAATCTCCCAAATCTGAGTTTTCCAACTCAAAATATAACCAACTGAACAAACCCTTGTTTTATATATTTTTTTCTGCCAACTATTTTGCCTCGTTTCTTGTGTCAAACGATCCTTAAACTCATTTTTATGCCTCTAATGGATTCCTTGTGAAATTTTAGTCAAGTTAAGCTATTGAATCACTCAATTTGACCTTATATTGAAGGAGATAGTGCAGATTTTTAAATACGAAGTCAGTAGCAATTTCGTAATTAATCTGAAAAACATCTGGCAACCCAGTTCTTAGTAAAATGACCATAAAATCCTCACACGGGTTCGTAATTACGATACAGAACTAATGATTCATTCAAAATAGAAATCGGAGCTCATTTGTTCAATATGATATCATTTATGCTTGAAAATCGATGTCGAAACATACGAAAAACGAGCACAACACAACCCAAACCTATCCGAAACTTACTCGAGCCCCTCGGGACCACGTCCAAACATACCAACAAGTCCCATAACATAACACGGACTTACTCGAGCCCTCAAAATACCGAGAGAAGTGCAGATACTCAAAACGACATGTCGGGTCGTCACACGTACTATCAGAAACTTACCCGAACCCTCGGGGCTCCAAACCAACTATACACACAAGTCTAAAAATATCATACGAACTTTCTCGCACGATCAAATTGCCAAAATAACACGTAGAACTACGACTTGAGCATCAAATCGAATGAAATTTCACGAAAACTTTGAAATTCCTATTTTCACAACCGGACGTTTGAATCACGTCAAATCAACTCCGTTTCTCAACAAATTTGATGGACAAGTCATAAATAATATAGTGGACCTGTGCCGGGTTAGGAACCAAAATACGGACCCGGTATCAACAAGACCAAATATCAACCAATTCTAAAAATCATTAATCTTTCAAACTTTCAAATTTTTCATCAAAATTCTATATCTCGAGCTAGGAACCTCGGAATTCGATTCCAGGCATATGCCCAGGTCCCATATTTTGATACGGATCCGGATCAGTTTGCTCAAAACATTGACCGAAGTCAACATAATTTAATTTTTAAGGCAGAAATTCTTATTTTTATCAGTTTTATCATATAAGCCTTCTAGAAGAACACCCGGACTGCACACGCAAATTGAGGAAGGCTAAAATAAGGTTTTTGGGACCTCGAAACACAGAATTAGGTTCTAAAATATAAGATGATCGGATGAATCAGCCTCAGGCCTGGATAGAAAAGCATAACATTAGGGCTGGGCCCCACCACTCTGAACCATATCCCTGGGACGACCTCTAGCTGGCGAGCCTCCACCTCTAACGGCCTGAAATCCACCTCTAACAGTCTGACCCCTACCTCTAGCTAACTGGCCCTGCCTCTGTCTGGCTGAGCAGGTGGTGTAGCAACTGGTGTCGGAACCATGGCACAAGAACCCTGATGTTGTGGCAGAACGCTTAATAATCTCGGACAGGTCCTCGTGATATGCCCATAATCGCCACACTCGTAACATCCATCCTGATATTGTGGCTGTGGAAACTGGGACTGGACCAAACGGTCCGGCTGACCACGGTAATAACTCTGAATAGGAGGTGCACTGATAGGAGCTGGTGGTGCATTGTAGGTTGGCTGCCCAGAAGGAGGCACATAAGGACCACGACTCCCTGAAGCATTGTAGGATGCCTGAAGCGCTGAATGAAATGGCCTGAGAGAATGGCCTCTACAAAAATTACCCATGCCTCCAGATGAGGCACCGCTGAACCCACCGGAATGATGAGGTCTCTTGTCAGACCCCTGACCTCCCTGTCCAAGAACCATCTCGACTCGCCTGGCGACATTGGCAGCCGCCTGAAAATAAATATCACTCCCAATCTCCTTATCCATCTGCAATCTAACAGGCTGAGCAAGCCCCTCAATAAACCTCCTCACCCTATCTCTATCTCTCTCTCGGTAGGAAGCAAGAAAAGAGCATAACGGGCCAAATTCACAAAACTCTCGTACTGAGTAACGGTCATACTGCTCTTCTGGAGACGCTTAAACTGGCGGCGGTGCTCCTCTCTCAATGTGATAGGCAGAAACTTCTCTAGGAAGAGATGAGTGAACTGGTCCCAAGTAAGAGTAGGCAACCCAACCGGTCTAGTCAATAAATAACCTCTCCACCATTTCTTGGCGGAACCAGTCATCTGAAGTGTAGCAAAGTCGACTCCATTGGTCTCCAATATACCCATGTTCCGCAGCACCTCATGACAGTTGTCAAGATAATCTTGGGGATCCTCTGAAGTAGCACCACTGAAGTGAACTAGGAAGATCTTGGTAAACATATCTAATCTCCATAAAGCCTCAGAAGACATAACTGACCCATCACTGGTCTGTGCCGCAAAAACCGGCTGAACTACTCCGACTTGATGAGCTGCTGGAGTCTGATATTGGGGAGTCATCTGCTCCGTAGTGTGAGTGGCAGGAGTTTGGGCTCCTCCTCCAGCGTGAGAGACGGTTGGTGCCATGGGAAATGCACCAGTCTGGGTCACACTCTCTATAAAGCCCACCAAACAGACCAAAGCATCCTGAAGAACTAGGGTGAAAATGAACACCTACGGGACCTGAGCTGGTCCGTCAGGAACAGTCTGGGCTGGAACCTCCTCGTCGAACTCTATCTGAGGTTTCACTGCTGGAGCTGCTGCTCGGGCTCTGGGCTGAGCCCTGCCCCTGCCACGGCCTTTGGCACGACCTCAGCCTCGACCTCGACCCCTCGTAGAAGGTGCCACTGGAGGCTCTGGCTTCTGCTCAGCTGAGGAAGCGGTATGCGTTCTCGCCATATGTGAGGGAATAAGAGTAGGAGAGTTCAATCAGTATTGAGAAAACAAAATCGCACGACAGAGAAGAATAGAAGTGAAACTTGTTCCTAACCTTTATAGCCTTTGGGAGATAAGTACAGACATCTCCGTACCGATCCCTCAGACTATACTAAGCTCGTTCGTGAATTGTGAGACCTATGTAACCTAGTGCTCTGATACCAACTTGTCACGGCCCGGATTTCCCACCGTCGGCACCGTGATGGCGCCTAATATTACACTTGTTAGGCAAGCCAACGTTAGAGAATTATGAGCCAATTCCTTTACATTTCAGCGATTAACAATAAGCAAGATATAATAAGTCGAAATGAACGCGGAAATATATAAATAACAACTTTGATTATATACTATTACTACCGAGAATCCGGATTAACAATTCACGAACATTCAAAGATTTTACTACAAGTATTTGTCCGAAAGAAAATACAATTGTTTGTGAAATAAGGAAAACAATAAAGTATGGGGTATAGGTAGGGAAGCCAGGGCCTGCGGACGCCAATAGGACTACCTTGGGTCTCCTAGCAAGTGAATCCTACAACCAACCTCTCGATCAACCCGAACCTGCTCCAAAATCTGCACAGGAAGTGCAGAGTGCAGTATCAGTACAACCGACCCCATGTACTAAGTGTCGATCCTAACCTCAACGAAAGAGTGACGAGGCTACGGCGGGACACTCACAATATAATATGCATACAATATATATAAAAGCAGAAAGGAAGGCAAAATAAAATGAAGCAGTAACTTGCAAGAATTAAATATAGTTCTCAAAGCATTTCATCAGTGTTCAGATACTAGCAATCCTTAAGTATAATGTAAGACTAACTTATAGCTAACACAGTCAGGGAAAAGTATAAACATATAGGTTGTTGCGGCGCTTAACCCGATCCCACTGTACATATCATATTCCTCCCTTATTTCCTCTTATTAACATAAACAACATAATATAAATAAAAGTGTTGCGGCATGCAACCCGAGCCCACCATATCACAATAATCAATATCGCAGTTCACCCTTATTTCACCACAGTCCACCCTTATTACACTTGTTGCGGTGTGCAACTTGATCCCACTGTACAATATCAATTCACCCTTATTCCTCCTTAATATATCACCCTTATTCCACCTGCTGCGGCGCGCAACGCGATCCCACCATATCAAACCAAAGCAAATGGGAAGCTTGGACACTATGAAACTTTACACAAGTAATAATACTCAGCGAGACCAATTCAGAATATATCATAAAAAGCACTAATAAACCAGCTTAAGAAAATAATAGGAGACGATGAAGATACGGAATAACTAGTTCCTTCAACAAAGGGAAACAATGTCTAACAAGTAGAAATTAGGCATGGGAATACAAATAAAGCGCGTAACATTTAGGCAGGGAAAAGGACAATATGAAAAGAACGGGAAGGAAACAGGAAAACAGATAACTTGGTAGCGCATAAGTACTCGTCACCTCACATATACGTCTCTCATATGCATTTCATATAGAAAATAAGTCAAGGGTTCGTAATCCCTCAAGTCAAATTTAGACACAACACTTACCTCGCTCCACAGGCCACTCAATGCTCAATTACCGCTTTTCCTCTAGAATCCACCTCCAAACCACTCGTATCTAGCAACAATTAACTTAATAAAATCAAATAATGCTAAAGGAATCAATTACAATGCATAAATTTAGATTTTCCAAACTTTTTTTCCCAAAAGGTCAATAATCGACCCCGGGCCCGCTTGGTCAAAACCCGAGGTTTGGAACGAAATCCATTCACCGCTGAGCCCGATTATGTAATTTGTTTCAAATCCGACCTCAATTCGAGGTCTAAGTTCCAATTATGCAAAAATCCCTAATCTACCCAAACCCCAATTTCTACCATGAAAATCCTATATTTTAGGTTGAAAATTCATGAAATGTAATGGGTAATTGAAAGAAAGTAGGTTAGAATCACTTAAGAAAAAATTGGGGAAGAACATCTTGCGGAAAAATCGCCTCTAGGTCTCTTAGTTTTGAAAATGTTGAAAGAATGGCTAAAATCCGTTTTTAGGTTATGTTTTGATAGCTCGGCAACAGTGTTCATCACGTTCGCATGAACACTGTCGCGTTCGCGAAGAGCTGCACCTGCTAGGCTTACGCGATCGCAAAACTCTCATCACGTTCGAGAAGGCTACGCCCCCCTAGACTTCGCATTCGCTGATGTGCCGAAGAATTTTGGCACATTTAATACCAATTGCTTAGATTTTAGCTCGTTTCAAATGCAATTGTCTGTTATACATATGTAATTTTGATGTGTTGAGGTGCATGAGGCTTGAGGACCCAAAAACATGAAAATAAAATCAAAAAGCCACAAAAGAGCAAGAAGAAGACAAAATGCAATCGCAAACTGAACATGCGGACTGCAAAATGCTCAAAGAGACTGCAAACCACAACAGGTTGTTTGGACAATCCAAGCGAAGGAAATGTGTTCCATTATGTGACCACATAACAAGTATGCGGGCCGCATAGTGGATCGCAAACCTCCAGTAGAAGTTGTTGAGATCATAAATGCGATGGCAAGATGCGGTCGCATATCAACAATTCGGACCGCATAATCAATATGTGATGACTACATGAAACCTATGGTTGTGAAGATGCGATGGAATTGAAGAAGAATGCGAACCGCATGTCTGTTATGCGACAGATATGTGGTCGCATAATTAAGCTGGAAGGGTATTTTTGTCCGAAATTAGCCCCGATCTTTAGCCCACTATAAATAGATTTATTAGGTTTTTGTGGGAGCATCTGGTCTGAAAAAGGAGCTACATTCCAAGCATTGAATATTCCCATCTTTTGGAAGTTTGAGAGTGAAGAATCTTGCACTTTTGTAAGCACTATGACATTTAATATTCTCTTCTTTTTGTATTTTAGCATATGTGGCTAGTTTTAAATACTAAGGTTGTGGACCCTAAATGGGTGTAATGTTAATGGATGTTTACCATTGAATATATATATATAATGGTTGGTTGATATATATTTATTTCTCATTCTTCATTTATTGTTGGTGGTTGCAAACATTAAAAAGTGCCATTATACTTTTTCTTTACTTGGAAAAGTGGGTTAGGGTTTGGTAGAAGTAAATATCAAAAACTCGAAGCTTTAAACCTTGTTTAATAGAATCGCTTAGGAATAAGTGTATTTTATTTGGCATAAATTAATTATTCTTAATTTCAACTCTTTTATATTTGGAAATGTATTAAAGAGGAAATACGACTCAACTATTGGAAAATATTGGGTAGCCATTTAGAAATCATTTGCATATCAAAAGGACCTTCCATTAGAAATATATCATATTAACATCGATAGCATTACATTTCATTAAAGGGGACACAACCTTGGTTTATTTAATCAAATTAATTACAAGCTTATAAAATTATACTTGTTATTATTTCAATCAATTACAACACAGTCAATTACAATACTCTTGTTATGCTAACGGAATAGAATCACGATTTAAGTTAAGCTTCAAACTATTCAAGTAATCCTTTCACGCCTATTCCCTATGGGATTCGACCCCAACCTAGTTGGGTTATTATATTTGATATCGACTGCTTTACACTATTTTGAGGTGTAATTTGAGCGTATCAAATTTTGGCGTCGGTGCCGGGGAGTACGGTTTTGAAATTACTAACGAATGTGCACTATACTTTACATATTTTCTATTCCATCACATTTTGCTTGCTTTGCTTGGTGTGCTAGGTAAGAATGGACGATTATGATGAAGAGGAGAATCCCTTTCCGTACATTGAGGAATATCTTGATGATACCAATGTTATCCTTCCTCCACGGGTTGAAGTTGCTACATTCAAAGTAGAGCACGGGTTAATCCTAATGCTTAAGGAAGAAGGATTATTCAGGAACTCTACCGATGATGATCCAACGCAACACCTTAAAAATTTCTTGGGTGTGTGCGCCATGCATAAACAGAACAATGTAACAGACGACACCCTAAGATTACAAGTGTTCAAATACTCATTGACTGGATAAGCGAGAAAGTGGATTCAAAATCTACCTCCTCAATCTATCACTTCTTGGCCCGAACTTGTCCGTGCCTTCTTGTCCAAGTGGTTCCCACAGATCAAGAAGTCTGATCTTAGAGATAAAATCTTCTTCTTCAAACAACTACCAGGTGAACACTTACATGAAGCGTTTTCAAGTTATACTTAGTGAGGTCATCGAACCATGATTTCCGGATTCTATTTCGATGGAGAAGTTCTACATGGGTTTGGAACTATTGTCCCAGTCCATAGCCAAAAACGCAGCAGACGGATCCTTCATGGACATATCATTCGCCAGGATTACGCAGATTCTGGATAAAATGGTCAAACACAATCAAGCATGGCACTCTGAAGATGCTAGTGGTGGAATTTCTTATGGTACTCTCTCTCTCTCTCACCAACATGATCAAAGAAAACCATGAGAGAGACCAATTGATTGTCGGGCTTGCCACAAACATTGATGTGCTAACCAAGATGTTCACAGAAAGTCAGACAAAGAAGGTAAATGTTGTGGAAGATATGCAACCAATGGGGAATCAAGAATTCGAAGAAGCCAACTATGTCCATAATCCTCAAGGTGGGTATCGCCAACAAAATCAATGGAGGCCAAACCCGCAAGGGCAAGGCCAACAAAATTAGTGCAATGATCAAGGTGGGTCGAGTCAAGGTAATTGGAACAACAACAATAACAACTATGCCAACCGGAGTTCCAACCCCTATGTTCCACCAAAGGGGCACTATTCTAACTCCTTGCACTACAAGGAGGGTCCTTCAAATGAATCCAAGTTGGAAGGAATGCTTGAAAAGATCTTGCAAAATCAAGAGAGAGGTGATGCTACAATGAAGAACATGTCCGAAATAGTGGGGTCGCATACCGCCTCTATACAAAAGCTTGAAATACATATGCGAGACTTGTCAAGAGAGAAAAATCCAAAGCTCAAAGGTACCCTTCCAAGTGATACAATCGTCAACCCAAAAGGGAATGTGAGTGGTCCATATTCTCATTGCATGTCTATTACTACTAGAAGCGGGAAAGTACTTCAAGATGAGAATGAACAAGTAGTTGAAGTAGATGATCTTGAGCAAGAAGTGGAGGCACGAGTTGAAGTGCCGGCTGTTGTTGATAGTGAGAAGCCCTCCCAAGAGGTGAAAGTTCAAAAAGCAAGGCATGAAGAGGTAAGGGAAAAGGTGAAGGAGACCCCAAAAGCTCCTCCACCAATTCCTCGACCTATTCCTCCATTCCCTCAAAGGCTTGCAAGAAGGGTAGATGATAGCAAGTTCGAGAATTTTTATGATATTTTGAAGCAATTGTCGGTGAACATCCCGTTCTTGGAGGCTTTCCAAGAGATGCCAGGATTTGCCAAATACTTAAAGGACTTGATGACCAAGAAGAGATCTACCAACAATGAAGTGGTTAGTATGACTCACCGAGTTAGTTCTATTATTGCTACGACAATCGTCGAGAAAAAGAAAGACCCGGGAGCATTCACCATACCATGTACTATCGGGTCGAGAGATTTTGCAAGGGCATTTTGTGATAATGGGGCTAGCATCAACTTTATGCCTCTTACTATTTACAAGCAAGCAGGATTGGGTTTTCCAAGACCTACGAGTATGATATTGCAAATGGCCGACCGTACAATCAAGAGACCCGTGGGTATTGTTGATGATGTCCTAGTGAAAGTGGGGAAGTTCCTTCTCCCGACCGACTTTGTTATCCTTGATTGTGCGGTTGACAAGGAAATTCCTATCATATTGGGGAGACCATTCCTTGCCACGGGAAGAGCTTTGATGGACTCGGAACAAAATGAAATCAAGTTCCGAGTGAATGATGAGGAAGTCACATTCCAAGCTAGTAAGTGTTTGAAGTTGCCGAATGCATATGAAGGGATCTCGGTCATAGATATTGTTGATGAGGTCGAGGATGATAGTGACATGAAGATGGAGGAAGAGTGCCTCGGTGAGTCCTTGGCGACCATATTGATAAATTTTGATGGTGAGAACATGGAGGGGTATGTGGAAGCCGTGAATGCTTTAGAAGGACGTGGGTCCTACACTTATGCACCGAAAAAGCTCTCTATTAACATAGAGAATAGATCCACTCCTCCTGCAAAGCCTTCCATCATTGAGCCGCCACAACTTGAGCTCAAGCCACTTCCATCACATTTGAGGTATAAATTTCTTGGCTCTAATGATACTTTACCCATAATTTTTTCCTTTTTGTTGGATGATATGCAGGTAGGTAAATTGTTGAATGTACTGCGGGAACACCGACAAGCAATTGGATGGACAATAGCGGACATCCGAGGAATTCCCGTCGTAATTTGTGAGCATAAAATCCAATTGGAGGGAGGAAGCAAGTCGAGTGTTGAACACCAAAGGATATTGAATCCATCGATGCAATAGGTGGTCAAGAAGGAGATAATCAAGTGGTTGGATGACGGGGTGGTCTACTCCATTGCGGATAGTTCATGGGTGAGCCCGGTGCAATGTGTGCCAAAGAAGGTAGGCATGACAGTAATCCACAATGCGAAGAATGAGCTCATCCCAACAAGGACGGTCACTGGGTGGAGGATTTCCTATAGGTGTTCATGGATGACTTTTCGATGGTCGATGACTCTTTTAAGCATTGTCTTGACAATCTTAGGCAAGTCCTCAAAAGATGTGAGGAAACCAACTTTGTGCTAAATTGGGAGAAATCCCACTTCATGGTGGATGAAGGCATTTTCTTGGGCCACAAATTTTCAAAACATGACATATAGGTTGACCGAGCAAAAATTTAAATCATCTCCAAACTCCTCCACCAATCTCGGTAAAAGGTGCCCGAAGCTTTTTGGGGCATGCCGGATTTCTACCGCGCTTTATCAAGGACTTCTCAAAAATTGCAAATCCCATGTGCAAGCTCCTTGAAAAATACTCCAAGTTTGTGTTTGATGAAAAGTGCCTTAAGGCATTTGAGGAACTAAAAGAGAAGCTCACCACGACACCCATTATTGTCACACCGGATTGGTCTCTTCCATTTGAACTCATGTGTGACGCCAGTGATGTAGCTATTGGAGTAGTGCTTGTCCAAAGGCATAAAAAGTTTCTCCATCCTATCTATTATGCAAGCAAGACGCTCAATGGTGCTCAAGTGAACTATACTGTGACAGGGCAAGAACTTCTTGTCATTATATATGCCTTTGAAAAATTTCGAGCTTATTTGTTGGGGTCTAGAGTGGTGGTTAACACTGATCATGCCGCTCTTCTCTATCTCATGGCGAAGAAAGATGCCAAACCAATAGTAATCCTATGGGTCCTCTTATTGCAAGAATTTGACTTTGAGGTCAAGGATTGCAAAGGCACAGAAAATCAAGTGGCGGATCATTTATCTAGGCTCGAAGAAGACGAAAGACCGAAGGAGAATCTTGACATCAATGATGCCTTTCCTAATGAACACATATTGGAATTGTCTTCTTCATATACTCCTTGGTACCCCGATATTGCTAACTACTTGGTTAGCGACCTCATTCTGGATGGATTGGAAGCTTAACAGAAGAAAAAGTTTTTGAGAGAGTGTCGGCAGTACTACTGGGAAGAACCATTCTTGTTCCGCATTTGTGCTGATAACATCATTAGGCGGTGTGTTCCAGAAGAGGATATTATGCCAATTATAAAGGCATGTCATGACTCATCGGTTGGGGTTCATCATGGGGGAAATCGAACGGCAGCGAAGGCACTTGAATGTGGCTATTATTGCCCGTCGATATACCATGATGCCAATCAAATGGTCAAGGCTTGTGACCAATGTCAAAAAAAAAGGATCAATCTCTAAGAGGCATGAGATGCCGATGTACTTTGTGATGGAGGTCGACATATTTGATGTGTGGGGAATCGATTTTATGGGTCACTTTGTGAGCTCGTGTGGTATGAAATACATCTTGGTGGTTGTGGACTATGTGTCCAAGTGGGTTGAAGTAATCTCCTTGCCGAAATATGAGGCAAGGAATGTGACCGCATTTTTAAAGAAAAGCATATTCACACGGTTTGGCACTCCTAGAGCCATTCTTAGCGATGGTGGATCCCATTTCTGTAACAAGGCTTTCACGGGGCTACTGGAGAAATATGGCGTCAAGAATAAGGTGGCCACACCTTATCATCCTCAGTCAAGTGGACAAGTTGAAGTTTCCAACAGGGAGATAAAGAATATTCTAGAAAAAATTGTTAATGCAAATAGGACCAACTGGTCAAGGAAGCTAGATGATGCGTTGTGGGCATATCGCACAGCGTACAAGACCCATATTGGCACTTCTCAATACCGGTTAGTATTTGGCAAGGCATGTCATCTACCCGTAGAGCTGGAACACAAAGCCATGTGGGCTTTAAAAAGGTTTAACCTGGACTGGGCCGAAGCTGCAAATTTAAGGTTAACACAACTCAATGAAATTGAGGAATTCCGTTTCCATGCATATGAGAGTGCAGTTGTATACAAAGAAAGGATGAAGTTCGTCCATGACAAGAAGATCTTGAAGAGGGAGTTCAAGTCGGGTGACTTGGTTTTGCTTTTCAATTCAAGGCTCAAGTTGTTTCCGGGAAAACTCAAATCGAAGTGGTCCGGTCCGTTCAAGGTGGTAGATGTCTCCCCTTTTGGAGCTGTGGAATTAGAATCGGAGGATCGGCTCTGAACCTTCAAAGTGAATGGCCAGCGTGTCAAGCACTACTTAGGCACAAATGGAGAAAAACACTTGGTGGAACAGTTGGCTCTCAAAGATGGTCCATGCCCAACCAATGAATAAGACCAAGGAGGGGCCAACTTCGTTGTGTCGCGACGTTAAATCAAGAGCTTCATGGGAGGCAACCCATGTGTGGTAACATCCGTTTTGTCCTTTAATTTGTATTTATTGTTGTTAGATAGATTAAATTGAGCAAATTGAACTGTGTGTTAGAGTGCAGGTGATCCAAAAGGTCATAAAACAGGGTGAAATTGTGAATGAAATGGAAGAAAAATCACCGTGGGAAGTTTGCTACACGTATGCGGTCGCATATTAACTATGAGGACCGCATAGTGATCGCAGACTTGGGTAGATTGTTGGGCTAAAATTGTGTGCCAGAATGCGGTGAAGATGTGCACTTTGCGGTCCGCATATCACTTATGCGACCACCAAAGTGCACCGCATCATGGGTGTGAGTAACCTGAGTTGAAACCACCGCATAACACTCATGCGGTCGCATAATGTGTTATGCGGTAACTTACCCACCGCATTCTCAAAAGGTAAACAACCCTACTCCCTTCGCATAAACCCTTCACCTGCACACAGCACTCCCACACACACACTTCAGACTCAAAAAAAAAGGGGGGGGGGGGGACACAACTAATTTGGAAGTAGACGGGTAACCAAAGATTTCACTGATTGAATTCATCTCCTTCTTAGCACCTCATTCATCTAACTCTGGTATGTTCCTCCTCACCTACTACTTTTCTGTTAATTTTTAGTTTTGTTTTGTGTTATCTCGTTGTGTTTGTTTCTTTTTCTCTTCGTTCTTTGGGATCACATCTACTCGTAATGAGGATTCTTGCATGTTTAATTAAGTATGAAATCATGGGTAATGAATTGGATATCATTGATTGGGGTAGAAGAAAAATGTGGGGACGATAACTTTTGCAGCCCGCGGAGTCAATTTGCGGTCCGCAAAGTAGTCGAAAATGAAACCCTAGGTGACCTGAGGTGATGACAAATTGCGTAGGCTTTTGCGATCGCATAATTAATATGCGGACCGCAAAGCCACCGCATACTTGGACAGCTGGTGGCCTGATGTAACATGTTGTTTGCGACTGGTTTGCGATCGCAAATCCATCTTTGCGGTGGGTTTTGCGATCGCATATTGTGATAAAAGTTATAAGTGCACAGTTTTGCGATGGTTATGTGAACTGCATAGTGGGTATGCGATTGCATAACCTATCGCATAACTGACTTCCCTCTGCATGCATACAATTTTGCGACAGGTTTGCGGTTCGCATAGTGGTTATACGACCGCATAACCCATCGCATTTTCTGATTCCTTTGCTAAAATTCTCTCTTATGTCTACTATGTAGCTCACACTCAATTTCTTTGCATAAATGGCTCCCAAGAAATCTATTTCTACTCGCTCCCCATCCGCTCGTGGACATAAAAGGGTTTCCACCGGCCAACATGCACAACAGGTCAAGCGTCCACGACCAGAACCATCCCGAGTTGATGCTGAATAACCCTCCCAGTATGATTAGGAGGAGACCTTGCCGCCAGTCGACCTACAGGCTGAGGAAAGAAGAAAAAAAAGGGGAGTATCTACAGCTCCGTTTTGGGGTCACCGGCTCTATGAATATGTACAAAGTCGGGCTTAACAAACGGAAGATCCTGGAAGAGAAACAGCTGAGCTTGAATGGGTTACAAGAGAATTACCCCCATATACTGGAGAACATTAAGGCACGAAACTGGGAATGCTTCAGTGAGGTCCTTGATGATTTCAACGAAACACTGGTGCGAGAGTTTTACGCATCCTACGGAGCTTCCAGAACACCTCATCACAAGCGCAACAAAGTCTTCTCTGAAACGGTCTTGGTTCGAGGGAAGCAAGTGTTGTGTGACAAAGGCACTATAAATGATCTATATTTCTCAAACTGGAGACCAGGCACAGCTGAGTACGATACCAAATGGACCAACAAGGATAGTGAGCGTGCCTGGATAGCCTCAGTAATAGCAAAGGGGACCCCAGCTTGGATTGACCCTGCCCATAAAATTTTCAAGGAAGATCTCACACGAGAGAGTAGGTTCTGGCTCAGGTTTGTCACCTCTCGCTTGATACCCTCCAGGAATGAAACTGACATAAACATTGAGAAGGCACTTCTCATTGCTTGCATTATGACCGGGATAAAGATTGATGTGGGGGAAATTATCTTCTGAGAGTTAGGGGCCGGGCCAACCATACGGCCACGTCACTTCCATTCTCGTGCTTGATCACACCCCTCTGTAAGGCTATGGAAGTCTTTCCATTGCCACACCATGACAAGACGGTGAAAGCGCTGAAGGATATTGATATCACGCGCATTAGTGACGCGGTGCCACAAGTAGCTGCTGCTCCTGCAGAGATTCAGATCCCCATTCCAGCTGAAACTGATATTGCAGATTCCCAGACACCTACCTCTCCTCAGGCCATAGTGGCATCCACAGCCACTCCACAGCCCAATATGCAGGCCACCAATTCACAGCCTTCAGTTGCCTTGCCAGCTATTTAAAAGTTAGGTCCCTTAGCTCAGCATACAAATGCTAAGGTAGACCGGCTTCTGAAGGACCTCCCCATACTTATCAGGCAGGCATTGACTCTTATCCAATCCTTAGTGACAGCACTCCAACAGCAACATACATCTTATGAGGATCGCCTGAAGCAGATTGAGGTGAGGCTTGAAAAAGTCGAGCGGGGTGAGGTTGGAGGCCTGCCAAAGCTTCGTACAGATGTTGATGCACTTAAGGGTGAGCTCCACAAAATTCAAAACCTAGAGTTCAATCTATCTCCCCTCATACCACAGGAAGGAGAGCAGGGAGCTGGCACATCCATTGTTGGGCTAGATCTTGACTTCACTACCTTGATGACAGCTCCATAGCCACGGATTGTCAGGGCCTCCCAGACTCCATCTTCCCTTGAACCCATTGACATCCCTTCTGGGGAAGATTCCAGACATATTGCAGAGTCCGAGGATGGGGAGACGGATGAGGAAGAGACCGATGAAGAGGCATTGTCCGATGAGGATGAGGGTCCTCAAGATAAAGGTAAGCAGATTGTTGTCACCACAGCTGCAGAAGAAGAAGAGGAAGCAGATGTACAGAAGGAGATAGCACAGTCGCTAGAAGACATGGTCGCCCAAGCCAATCCATCGACCACTCAACTACCATTAGGCGAAGCTAGCAGCTCACAGGCCCTAGTTCCATCATCCGGACAGTTGAGGTCAGGCTGAGATCCCATCAGCACCATCTTCAGTGTCAGAGGGTGACCCCACCACCATTCAGCAGGCTTCCGACTCCCATAGCGCTTAGTGCGCCCCAGGGAGCCCCTAAACTATGTTTTACAATTCTTATGCATTGGGGACAATGCATGCTTTTCAGTTGGGGATGGTATGCCTTGTATGAATTTTTGTAAGCTATGACTCTTGTACATATTTTTGTGATCTTAGTATATATAAGCAAATTTCTCTTTAACTCTTGTATATATTTGTGTGATCTTGTATATAGCAGGAAAAAAAACAATTAGATAGTTGTATGCATGTACATCTTTAGTAATTAGCAATAAATTCCCCTTGGTTTTTGTTCGTTGGGTTCTTTTCCAAGGATGTATTAGTAGAACCATGGAAGTAGGATGAAACATTTTGGCCGGTTGGTGTAATTGTCTAGTTTCAAGCATGTATGTCTGTAAATAACTTGTACCCTTCCGTTGATATATATATTATGGTTAATCATCTGTGTGAACTTGAGGCTCATTTTTTGACTCTATGTGTACTTAGAATTATACATGTAATATGATGAAAGCTTCGAGTTGCCAAGTGTTGACTCGAGAGCTAAAACTATGTTGAGTCAAACAGTTCATGTGCCATGTGTGTTAGTCTTTGTATAAACAATTCTTGTGTTTACTTCTGTCATCTAGAACTTGCCCGGTTGGTCTTTCAATGCTAATGATAATTATGTTTGGTTGGAGAGATGACCTTAGGCAGTCTTTTTGTTATTTGGAAACCTATTTAGCCTTTCAAACTACCCATTGTGTAAATATTATCACTAGTTACCTCATTTGAGCCTTTAACCTTTTCTTGGCCACCTCATTATAAACCTTTCCCCTTTTGTAAAATAATTCCTTCTTTGAACCCGTCCCTCCTTGAACAAGTGAGAATGAGGCTAAAACCCTAAGTTGGGGGTGTGGTTTCAAGTGGAAATTGATAAGGTTGTATAGTGAGTATAGGACCATAAACCTCAAAGTGTTTATGTGAAGTTATTCAAGCTCCAAAAAGAAAAATATACAATATATATATATTCTTTTTTTTTTTTTTTAAAAGAGAGAATGTATGCATGTAAATATGGAGCCTTGAAGAAAATTAGAGAGGTATTGAAGGTGGTTCTATGTTGGTAACTAGATACCAATGAGGGTTGTGTGGGTTGAAAAGAAACAAAGGGAAACAAGAAAGAAAAATGTGAGTAGTGTTCAAGGAGGGTGTAGTCATTTGTATCCCATATGTTTATCCGAACCTTCCCTAAACCTAAATTAAAGGCTTTAAAAAGTCCGTATGGTATCTCCAACCGAAGGTTCTTAGAATAAGCAGCGAATTAAAATAAGGGCAAGCCTATGGCATGATAAGTAGTAACACTTGAAATTCGTTGTGAGAGTGTGTGTTCTTGTGAATTTGTCCCGTGTGGTGTCATTGTAAATATTATGATTTTTGGGATCTTCTTTCTAGTGAGGGCATATGAACTGCGAGGTTTAACAGAAGTTGAGTTCTTGAATCCGAATGCAAGTGCACTCAGCTGAGAGTAACATTTTGTCACATTGGTCGAGGCTCAAAGTTCACAAGTCGATTAGCTTCTTTGTAAATAACAATGGTTGTCAGGAAGGGTAAATAAACGAAATTGCATGCTCGTAAAACTGACGATTAAAACCGTCCACGGTCACTATTGTTCCATATTGTTTAGTTGGATTCTAGAATAGGATAGTGTTGTTTTAGTTGCTTGAGGACAAGCAAGAGTTTAAGTTGGGGGTGTTGATGTGCCGGAAAATTTCGGCACATTTAATACCAATTGCTTAGATTTTAGCTCGTTCAAATGCAATTGTCTGTTATACTTATGTAATTTTGATGTGTTGCAGTGCATGAGGCTTGAGAACCCAAAAACATGGAAATAAAATCAAAAGCCGCAAAAGAGCAAGAAGAAGATAAAATGCGATCGCAAACTGAACATGTGGACCGCAAACTAAACATGCGGACCGCAAAATTCTCAAGGAGATCGCAAACAATAGGTTGTTTGGCCAATCCAAGCGAAGGAAATGCGGTCCATTATGCGAACGGATAACAAGTATGCGGGCCGCATAATGGATCGCAAACCTCCAGTAGGAGTTGCTGAGATAAGAAATGCGATGGCAAGATGCGGTCGCATATCAACAATGCGGACCGCATAATTAATATGCGATGACTACCTGAAACCTATGGTTGTGAAGATTCGATGGAACTGAAGAATAATGCAAATCGCGTGTCTGTTATGCGACAGATATGCGGTCGCACAATTGAGCTGGAAGGGTATTTTTGTCCGAAATTGGCCCCGATCTTTAGCCCACTATAAATAGATTTATTAGGGTTTTGTGGGGGCTTCTAGTCTGAAAAAGGAGCTACATTCCAAGCATTGAATGTTCCCATCTTTTGGAAGTTTGAGAGTGAAGAATCTTGCACTTTTGTAAGCACTATGACATCTAATATTCTCTTCTTTTTGTATTTTAGCATGTGTGGCTAGTTTTAAATACTAAGGTTGTGGACCCTAAATGGGTGTAAAGTTAATGGGTGTTTACCATTGAATATATATATAATGGTTGGTTGATATGTATTTATTTCTCAATCTTCATTTATTATTGGTGGTTGCAAACATTAACAAGTGTCATTATACTATTTCTTTACTTGGAAAATTGGGTTAGGGTTTGGTAGAAGTAAATATCAAAAACTCGAGGCTTTAAACGTTGTTTAATAGAATCGCTTAGGAATAAGTGTATTTTATTTGGCATAAATTGATTATTCTTAATTTCAACTCTTTTATATTTGAAAAAGTATTAAAGAGGAAATACGACTCAACTATTGGAAAATATTGGGTAGTCATTTATAAATCATTTGCATATCAAAAGGACCTTCCATTAGAAATATATCATACTAACACCGATAGCATTACATTTCATTAAAGGGGACACAACCTTAGTTTAGTTAATCAAATTAATTACAATCATATAAAATTATACTTGTTATTATCGCACTCAATTACAACACACTGCTCCAAACCAACTATGCACACAAGTCTAAAAATATCATACAAACTTGCTCGCGCGATCAAATCGCTAAAATAACACCTAGAACTATGAATTAAGCACTAAATCGAATGAAATTTTTAAGAAAACTTTGAAATTCATATTTTCACTACCGGACGTCCGAATCACGTCAAATAAACTCTGTTTCTCATCAAATTCTACAAACAAGTCATAAATAATATAGTGGACCTGTACCGGACTCTGGAAAAAATACATATCCGGTATCAACAAGACCAAACATCAACCAATTCTAAAAATCATTAATATTTCAAACTTTCAAATTTTTCATCAAAACTCCATATCTCGAGTTGGGGACCTCGAAATTCGATTCCGGGCATATGCCCAGGTCTCATATTTCGATACAAAACCACCGGCACCGTCAGAATATGGATCCGGGCCATTTTCTCAAAATATTGGCCGAAGTCAACTCAACTTAATTTTAAGGCGAAAATTCTTATTTTTATCAGTTTTTATCATATAAGCCTTCCGAAAGAACACCCGGACTGTGCACGCAAATTGAGGAAGGACAAAATGATTTTTTGGGACCTCAAAACAGAGAATTAGATTCAAAAATATAAGACAACCTACCGGGTCATCACAAAGATGAAGGGGAAGAATACTAAAAGTAGTGTCTTGTGAAATGGCAATGATAGTTGTTTATCTCGGTAGATACTCTTCGTTGTGTATCTTATACTGCTAAAATTGTCTCCTTTGTTTGAAGTCATGATAAATCGATAATCATCTATATGCTACATCGATCTGTTTGATTTGTATGCACATGATTGTTTTAGAAGCTAGACTATTTCTTTGATTAGATTTGTGATTTATATCTTTCTTCCTCATTATGTCATCTTTAACCATTTGATAGAATGATATGTTGTAAATTAGAAAATAATAAGACTAAGATACTCAAAAATGAGAAATTGGATTATGGAAAAATTAAGTAACTTGAAATGATACAAATGCCAGCATGACGGTGTGGATAACGATAGATCCATATAACAAGATGAATCTACTTGAAAAAGAGAGAAATTAAATGATGGAAAAACTAAGTAAAATATAATCTTGAAATGATACAAATGCCAAGACGATGTTGTGGATAACGATAGATTTATATAACAAAATTAATCTACTAGCAAAAGAGAGAAATCAAATAATGGCAAAACTAAGTAAAATATAAGCTTGAAATGATACAAATGCCAGTACGACGGTGTAGATAACGTCATGTCCATATAACAAGACTAATCTACTAAAAAGAGAGAAATCGAATGATGACAAAACTAAGTAAAATATAAGCTTTAAATGAATAAATTTCATCACAACGGTGTGGATAACGACAGATCCATACTCGTAACTTTAGAAAGAGTTATTTAGAATCAATGATGGTATAGATGGAGATTTCATGCGGCTTATTTTATTTTATTTAAATGGAGGCTCGTTTCTAGTGTTCTATGTGATAAGAACGTGCCAACTAGACTTAAAGGTAAGGCCTATAGATAGGTGTTAAGCCGACTATGATGTATGAAGCAAAGTGTTGGCCAGTCAAGACATCTCATGTCCAGAAGTTGCAAGCAGCGAAGATGAGGATGCTGAGATGGATGTGTGGGCATACTAAGAGAGATAAGATTAGGAATGAAGATATTCGGGACAGGGTGTAAGTGGCCCCTTAGTAGACAAGTTGTTGTAAGCGAGACTGAGATGATTCGGGTATGTAAAAACGAGATGCCTAGATGCCCCAGTGAGGAGGTATGAGAGGTTGTCCATAGTGTGTTTGAAAAGGGGTAGAGGTAGGTCTAAGAAGTATTGGGGAGAAGTGTTAAGGCAAGATATGACATATTTTTAGCTTACCGAGGATATGACCCTTAATATGAAGGTGTGAAGATCGAGAATTAGGGTAGAAAGCTAGTAGGTAGTTGTGAGCGTATCCTCCTCTTACCTGTAGGATTAATAGTATTCTCACATTTTCATATACTTAGACATGTATTATTTACCAATTATTTCTTTTACTTCAGTTTTCTTTATTATCCTGTTTTTGTTGGTAATTGTCTTGTTATTGCTTCCTTTCCATGATTTGTACACTATTATTATCTTTTTAATAAGTGATGTGGCTACGCTTCCCCTAAATCGAGGGACTATCGAAAATAACATATTTACCTTCACAAAGTAGGGGTAATTAAGGCTATGTACATACTATCCTCCTCAAACCCCACTTGTGAAATTACACTAGAGTTTTGTTATTGTTGTTGTTGTTCTTATTATTTGAGACGTGTATAGATTCTTTTTGTGCAAATAATCAAACAATTATTTTTTTCTTGTTTTGAGAATAAAAAGAATCGTTTATTTTTCTGAGATATAAATGATTTTATAAATAAATAAGAATATTTGAGACGCCACACCTGCAGAACAGGGAATGCTGCTTGAGTTATTGCTAGGTGGATAAGTTGAAAATTATTGTTAGTTTCTATAGTAAATCAGATTGGAATGCTCGTAGTTACTACTTACTATACAATCTATTTGGAGAGTCCTTAGATTAAGGACACTATGTGTGTTTGGAATATTAAGATCGACCGAATGGGAGTGTACGTAGCTTACATGGAAAAACGAAAATATCAACTGCATTTTTGGGCCTTTTTTTTCTTAACAAAAAATAAACTTAGGAGGACACGCTTTGTCAAGGATACATGATCACGCTCAACTATGTCTTCTATAAAGACTAAACGGGCGTTGCAAATATAAATCTAGGG
>ML369700.1:23535-34786 GCA_005239525.1 Nicotiana knightiana | reverse complement strand
GAACATTACAATAAAAGCTCTGAGAAGGATAATAAGAATTAGGACAACCATCCCAATGGCCACCTTGACAACCACATTCATTACAACAATTCCACACATTAGTTTGAGATGGACAATATTGGTACATGTGTGGTCCTCCACAATACGGACAAGGATCATCATAATAAGAGTACTCACTATTCGACCAATTATCATTCCACGATGCCATGTCAATAAAGTTAGAACTTAAGCCATCTATTGAGGAAGCTCCAAAGTTAGAACTTAAGCCCCTTCCAGCACATCTGCGCTATGCTTATTTGGGGAACTCTGAGACATTGCCCGTGATTACCTCATCCAGCCTGACTAACACACAAGAAGAGAAATTGCTCAGAGTACTTCGTGAGCATAAAAGGGAGATTGGGTGGACAATTGCAGATAATAAATGAATCAGTCCATTGTTTTGCATGCATAAAATCTTCTTGGAAGATGGACATGCCCTAGTGTTGAGCAGCAAAGGAGGTTAAATCCCATTATGAAAGAAGTCGTGAAGAAGGAAGTAATAAAATTGTTTGATGCATGTATCATCTTTCCTATTTCTAACAGCAACTGGGCAAGCCTGGTTCAATGTGAGACCAAAAGGGGGGGGGGGATGATTGTGATCAAGAATGATAAAAATGAGCTAATTCCTACTCGCACTGTTATGGGATAGAGAGTTTGCATTGACTATCGACGACTCAACAAGGCAACCCGCAAGGACCACTTCCCACTTGCTTTCATTGACCAAATGTTGGACAGATTAGTGGGACATGAATATTATTTCTTTCTTGACAGTTACTCGGGATACAATCAAATTTTCATATGCCCAGAAGATCAGGAGAAGACCATGTTTACTTGTCCTTATGGCACTTTCGCTTTTAAGCGAATGCCGTTTGGTCTTTGCAATGTACCAGCCACTTTCCAGAGATGCATGATGGCTATTTTCACTTATATGGTGAAAAAATTCGTGGAAGTGTTTATGGATGATTTCTCAGTATTTGGGTCATCTTATGATGATTTTTTGAAAATTTTGAGCATGGTGTTAGCCCGTTGTGAAGAAACAAATCTGGTCTTGAATTGGGAGAAGAGTCACTTTATGGTGCGGGAAGACATCGTTTTGGGTCAGAGAGTGTCTAGGAGTTGCATTGAAGTTGATAAGGCAAAAGTGGAGGCAGTTGAAAAATTACCTCCACCAATTTCTGTGAAGGGTGTCCGGAGTTTCTTGGGACATGCAGGATTCTATAGGCGCTTTATTAAAGATTTTTCTAAAATAGCTACACCTTTGTGCAGGTTGCTCGAAAAAGATGTCAAGTTCAATTTTGATGAAGCCTGTCTGAAGGCATTTGAAGAACTCAAATAGAAATTGGTAGTTGCCCCTACTGTCACAACTCCTTTTTTCACTACCCCCGGAAGAGGGTAATAAGGGAGTTTTTCCAATTTAAGTGACAATCGAAACGGGATTATTTTATTTAAAATTCAGAGTCGCCACTTGGGATAGTTTATGGTATCCCAAGTAACCGGTTTAAAATCCCGAATTGAGGAAAAATTGACTCTGATTTACAGTCTGCGAACACATAAATCCGGGTAAGAAATTCTGTTAACCCGGGAGAAGGTGTTAGGCATTCCCGAGTTTCGTGGTTCTAGCACGGTCGCTTGATGATTAAACTTGACCTAAATTGTTTAATTACTGATTTTAGCACCTAAATGCATTCTTTGTATCTTTACCACTTTTACTATTATTTTGTATTCAAAGAGTTATTTGAGACGAGTCACGCGTACGTGTACTCATCTTATTTAATGCGCTAAAAATCATGTCACGCGTACGTGTACATAATTAATAGGCCCTTTAATATTAAAATTATTTGGCCAAACTCACGCGAACGTGTACCTTGATTTTATTTTGAAAATCGGTGCTTAAATCATGTCACGCGTACGTGTACACGATTTGTCACGTTTAATTACTTAAGAAAAACTTGGCCAAAGTCACACGAACGCGTACTTTAATTCATTTTTGAAAATCATAACAACGTCACGTGAACGTGTACATAATAACGATAGTTGATTTATTAATACCTGCTTAAAATATGCTAGCGATGTATAGTTTATTATTTGGACCAACAAACTATTCCACATTAAAACCAGTAACCACTCACTTAACTACTAATGTTCCCCGGGATTATTTTGATTGAAATACTACCCAATAATTACCCGCTAAAGGCTAGTACTAACCAACACAGAGACTAATATTAAGCATATGAATAATTACATTGCAGAAATACATATACCAAAAAAAAAATAGACATATAGAAACAATACATCCTTGAGTTTGATAAAAATTGACATTCCGTTAGAACCCAACAAAAACAGAGCAACCGAGTCATGAAAACTAACTTTATATAGAAGAATTTGAATTGAACTTACAACAACTTGAGGATTATAAAACTTTCGACCGAAAAATTTGCAATTGGCCACAGAGGGGACCTCGCCGTCAACCTCGGAAATGACCAGCAGCTGCTGGTTCTCTCGCCTCTGTTTCTTGAAACAGTGGACTTTTGGGAGTGATGCTCGCGGGAGCCGTGAACGTGACAAAGGAATTGGCTTGCCGGATTTCGGTGATTGTGTATCGATGGTTGTGTGTATGCGACTGTTTGTGTGTGTGTGCGCGCAGATTGAAGAAGAAGGAGATGCAACTGTTGTTCTATGTAGGTGTGGATGCGTCCCAAACGACCTGATGGATAGGAATTTGGTAGGGAGATTATGTCTCTTGAAGAAAGAGCCTTGAGGTCTTTTTTATATTAGGGGCTTCTAGGTTAAGGGGTATGGGCTTGGTCCATATTTTCTTAGGCTTTAAATTTGGGATAAGAAGACTACAAAAAAAGATATAGTATGTTTATAAAAATAAAAGTTACTCTTAATTAATTAAAATATACTACTAAATATTTTTAAAAAAATATTTTTTGTAATTAATTTTTTTTTAATCTTTTTGTGCTTAAAATAAAGTAAAATAGTCAAAACTAGTAAAAATAGTGATATTAGACCTAAACTAAATATTTAAACGCTATACTGTGTAAAATCACGTGGAGGGTCAAAATTACATGTCTATAGCTGCCCCTCTTTGACTGGAAGCGCGAAGAGTTTTCAGACAAAGAACAACAAGACATGTTTTGACCAGACCTTTATTTAAAAGTGTAGAAAACTTAGGAAGGAGGATGTGACCGAGTCCTGGTTTTGGACAACCTACATATCCCGGGTTATAAGGGAATCAGGTCACGTGTAGTTCAAGGAGTTTTGGAGTGATGGAATGGGTGGAGAGGATGAGAGACTCGAGTGAGGTGCCGTTCCGTCGAGGCTCCGGTTCGCGGTCTTGCTATTACATAAAAATCAAAATGTAAAAGAACTAAATAAGCCTATCAACTATGAGTTACAAGGTTCCTATTTATAAATCTTCTGAAGTTTGATCTTGAGTTTTGAATGGTGCTTCATGCCGACTTTCGATTTGAACCTTGATGCTTTCTAGCTGCAGGTGTTGGTTGCATCTTCTTGTCCTTCGGATCAAGGTAGGATATACAGAACGGATGATTTCAATCTCGTCCTGAATAGTCCACGTCTTCCCTGCTTCTGCAAATTTGAATTCAACCTTCTCTTCCTCTTTTTTATTCTGGATCGAAACTTCTTTTTCTTTTATTTTGAATTGTGACGCCTTCTTTTGGTCGTCTCGAATCCATTGTCCTAAAAATGGAATCTGCACAAAATCAAAAAGCAAACTCACGAAATTTTCTGCCCCATTTTTCACTAGAAAAATTTTGTGAGTTATTGTAAGAAAATCTATACTACTTTATTATTGATAAAAATAAAAGGTCGGGAATGGTGCACCCGGATTTATTATAGACTAGGTAGTGGATACCCTATGCCTAAAAGTAAAATCAACTAGGGATTGGAGACCCTATGCTGGAAAAGATCGACAGGTTATGTTGTCGTCAAAAGAGATCATCGGGTTATGCCAATGTCTAGAAAGGTCAAACAGGTTATGCTGTTGCCGGAAAAAGATCATTGGGTTATGTCAATGTCAGCAGGTTAACAGGTTATGCTATTGCCTGAAAAGGGGATCACTGGGTTATGCCGATGTCAACGAAGTGATCAACGGGTTATGCCATTGTCAGGAAAAGAAAAGATCACCAGGTTATACTGGTGTCTAGAAGGGTCAACAAGTTATGTTGTTGCCTGAAACAGAGATCACTGGGTTATGCCAGTGTCAGGAAATGATCAACAGGTTATGTTGTTGTCAGGAAAAGATCACCAGGTTATGCTGCTGTCTGGAAAGGTCAACAGGTTATGTTGTTGCTTGGGGAAAAGGAGATTACTAGGTTATGCCAGTGTCAGGAAGCGATCAACATGTTATGATGTTGTCAGGAGAGATCACCAGGTTATGCCTGTGTCTAGAAAGGTCAACAGGTTATGCTGTTGCTGGAAAGATCATTGGGTTATGCCAATGTCAAAAACCGATCAACAGGTTATGTTGTTGCCGGGGAAAAGGTCATTAGGTTATGCCAATGTCAGAAAATGATCAACAGGTTATGCTGTTGTCAGAAGAGATCTCCAGGTTATGCCGATGTCTAGAGAGGTCAACAGGTTATGCTATTGCCGGAAAGATCATTGGGTTATGCCAATGTCAGAAAATGATCAACAGGTTATGCTGTTGTCAGAAGAGATCACCAGGTTATGCCGATGTCTTAGAGAGGCCAACAGGTTATGCTATTTTCGGAAAGATCATTGGGTTATGCCAATGTCAGAAATCAATCAACAGGTTATGCTGTTGCCGGGGAAAAGGTCATTGGGTTATGCCAATGTCAGAAAATGATCAACAGATTATGCTGTTGCCGGGGAAAAGGTCATTGGGTTATGCCAATATCAGAAAATGATCAACAGGTTATGCTATTTTCAAAAGAGATCACCAGGTTATGCCGATGTCTGCTAGAGAGTGGGACCCTATGTTGGAAGAAATCATCGGGTTATGCCGACATCAACTAGGGAGTGGGACCCTATGTTGGCATCAACTAAGGACTGGGATATCATAGGTTGGCATCGAGTTATGCGTCTTTAGGTTATGCTGGCATCAACTAGGGAATGAAGACCCTATGTTGGCATCAAACTAAGGAATGGAATATCCTATGTTGGCATCAACTAGGGAGCATATATCCCCATGTCGGGAAAAGAAATCAATCAGGGAATGTATACCCTTAATTGAAAAAGAAATCATCAATCAAGGAATGTATACCCTTAATTGGCATCGACTAGGGAGTGTATTCCCCCATGTCGGGAAAAAAAATCAATCAGGGAATGTATACCCTTGATTGGAAAAGAAATCATCAACCAGGGAATGTATACCCTTAATCGGCATCGACTAGGGAGTGTATTCCCCCATGTCGAGAAAAGAAATCAACCAGGGAATGTATACCCTTGATTGGAAAAGAAATCATCAACCAGGGAATGTATACCCTTAATCGGCATCGACTAGGGAGTGTATTCCCCCATGTCGAGAAAAGAAATCAACCAGGGAATGTATACCCTTGATTGGAAAAGAAATCATCAACCAGGGAATGTATACCCTTGATTGGTATCGACTATGGGAGTGTATACCCTACGTCGGGAAAATAAATCATCAACCAAGGAATGTATACCCTTGATTGTCATCGACTAGGGAGTATATACCCCCATGTCGGGAAAAGAAAGGATCAGCTAGGGGTTGTGTACCCTATGCTGGGAAAAGAAATCGTCGGCTAGGGGTTGTATATCCTATGCTGGAATAGGTGTGCCTAGGGTTTGGAGACCTTATACCACTTCAGAGTTGGGCTGATTTCAACATTGTTTCTTTTTTTTTTCTTTTTTTTTCATTTTATTTTGAGTAAATGCGAGAAAGGATTTTGGAGAAAACTTCCCTTTTCGAGTTGTTGCTGCAAAGCTGCTTCTAGCTGTTGCGCTCGTTCCTTTGGTTACACTTGCATTTGCAAGGTTGCTTTTAGTTACACCTGTTTCCTTCAAACCAAGAACAATTTGTTAGTTTGAAACGGTGATTGGTTTTGCGGCCTTGAGTTTCAATAGCTTGATCTCCGTTCTTGTGACGAAGATCTCGATCACTTGCTTGCTCATTGGGGATTGGGTTTCATCTATAATCCCGGGGACCTTGTCTTTCTGGATGGCAATTGGTCACGTGGGATCCAATATCCTGACTTTGTTTTGTCTTTGTAGGCCTTTCACTTGATTTTTCTTTTGGATTTCCAGAGTATCGTGGAGAAGTTTTGGCCCCTCAAATTCTGCTGCAACGGTTAGTCGTGTGGGACTTGATCTTTCCAACTTTATTTCGCCTTTATTGGCCTTTCATTTCTGGCTTCTTTCTTCCAACTTTAGCTTTAGGGCATTTGGAATATTTCGGCTTTTCAAACCTTGCTGAGATAGTTAGCCACGTGAGACTCAACTTGTCAACTTCATTCGCCTTTACAGGCACTTCAATTTGATTTTCTCCTTTAAAGGGTTTTTGAGTTTGAAGCATCAGCCGCCATGGCCAGTCGAGATCGACTCGATGCCCCTGACGAGGCTGGGCGCCTTTTGCATATTAGCCCGTGTCAAATGAGAACCATGTGAATCAGTTTTGCCATCCTTTCTTTGCCTTAGTTTAGGAATAGGGTTAAACCGAAAGGGATTCAAAAGAAAAATAAATGACAGAGTGGACAATGAATTTAAACAAAAGGTGTCCATTTCGGGGAAGGAAAGAAGGACTTATCTGGAGTGCTTGCGGACTTCAATGAACATGACATACCTTTTGGAGTGGATGCCTGATCCATGTAAACCGTCCGACTCTCAGAAATTCATCACAACTATTACCTCGAGATTGAGAAACCTTGCCCCGGACCGTGTCGTTATCAATGATCCATTATCCTTTTCGATCAGTGGCTCCCTTTGCGGGTTTTCGCCGACTAACCTCTCTCATTTCTCTTCTTACCGTCGCCTCACGGTGCCCGTGTGGGTTTTCACCGATGAGACTCTCTCATTTTTACTTCTCTTCTTACCGTCGCCTCACGGTGCCCGTGTGGGTTTTCACCAATGAGACTATCTCATTTTCATTTCTCTCATTTGCTTGTATTAGATCCAAACAACTCTATCCTCCAATTTTGGACATCTTTGCCGATTGATCGGAAGGACTTGAACAGGGTTTTGGGTAGAAAGAATTTTGATTGAATTACAACTTTGGAACTTTGTTAGGTGAAAACACAACATTTGCCCCAGTGTAAACTCTTGGGAAAATGTGGAATTTTATTTTGGTGTGACTGAACCCCAGGGAGAGGCTGCCTATGTATCCTTTCGGAATCAAGTCGAACGTAGTTCAGGGAACTTTTGTTTTTGTTTTTGATTTTTGTCATGTTTTCCCTCTATTTTGTTTTGTTTTCTCTTTTCTTTTATTTTTTTTTCTTTAATTTTATCTTTCTTTTTTTTTCTTTTTTTTTTCATTTCATCATTTTTTGTTTCTTTTTCCTCTTTCTTTTTCAATTTTTTTATTTTTCAACATTTCTTTTTTTTCTTGTTTTCCAATGACACTTTCGGGTTCCAAAGAGGGTAATCAAAGAAGAGTAACCGGCTCAAAGGGTTTGTAAAAGGGTTAATGGTGTTTGGGTAGCGAGAATGAAAGCCTTCGTCATACCAACCAGAGAACATTTGAAAATATATAGAGGATCAAACATAGTACGTTTTGACAGCACCTGCGTTGACAGTTGTTTTAGGGACATTTTCTTCGAGCCCCAAGTACAACGCACTCTTTTGGCAGGACTCTGGTTGCAATGCATGGACCTTTCCAATCTGGACCAATTTTCTTTTGGTTTTTCCGATTAATTGTTTTATTTCCTTAATCTATCTTCATTTGCATTCTGATTCTTGATCCATTATTTCGAAGTCTGACAACGTTTTAAGATCTTTTGACTGCACTTGCGTCGACAGTTGTTTCAGAGACATTTTCTTTGATGTATCCCAAGTACAAACGCACTCTTTTGGCAGTAGTACTGTATGGACCTATTCAATCTGAACCAATTTTCCTTTGGCTATTCCGATTCATGCTTTTATTTCCTTAACCCAACTTCATTTGCATTCTGATTCTTGATTCATTATTTCAAGGTCTGACAGCATTTTAGGATCTAGGCATAAAGTCCGCAAGCATGTCATGTTATTGAAATATGCATTTAAACAGAACTAAAAGTAGAGTAAGAAAAGAGATAAGATTAATAAAAGAGACATTGTTGGAAAATGAAATATTTCCATTTGATGATTTTTTTTTGTTTTGAAGTTTAAAGATATAAGGGTTTACATTGGAAAGTAAGACAATAAAGTAAATCATCCGGATCACACCCTGGGATAATCTGGACACAGAAAGGATAGCAAGACTGGCTACCGAGACTCCCACTTGATGGGGGGGGGGGAACCTTCAGGCGTGACGACCGTTTTTTGGCTTTTCTTCTGTTTCGACAATGGATGCAATGGTCTTCAGTACCAGATCAAATTCTTTATCTTCACAAATCATCCCGACTACTGGCCCAGTGTGAGCAGGCAGGGGATTGTTCATCATATTAGGGTCTTCTTCATCCCTAAACACTATTGCTTGGACCTTGATGAGGTCTTCCACTGCTCTTTTAAGAGTCCAACAATCTTCAGTGTCATGCCTCACTGCTCCTGAGTGGTATTCACATCTATCATCAGCCCGGTGCGATGGGGACTCGGGGTTCGGCCTATTTGGGGTCACTGGCTGCAGTAGATCTATCTTGACCAATTCTTGGAGCAAGCCAGAGTATGATTCACCAATAGGGGTGAACTGATTCTTTTTGAAAGGCTCTCTTGGGCGAGGATTGTATTGGGAAGCATTTGATTGGGGATTATATGGAGCTTGGAAAGGATGGAATGTCTGGGAAGTGGAGCTCGGTTTTGGGTATAATTTTGTGGTCGTGTGTAAGGTTGTGTGTTCATCACCGCATAGGGGGAAGGGGACATAGCATAGGTTGCTTCTTGATGAGGATAATAGTGTTGTGAAGCTCTGGGATATGGGCCAGGATATTCCCGAGGTCGTCGAGAATTCCTAGGGCCTGAAGCCATCATGGCTCCCTCTTCTCTCCCGTTTTTTTTCGTCAAACCCTCCGAATCATTCTGAACAGCCTGTGATGTGGCCTTAAGAGCAGATTGACTCAAGATTCGGCCCGTTTTCAAAAAATTTCGACTATCTCCCCAATTTTGATAGCTTCAGCGAACGATCTACCCATAAAAGACATCATGTTTTGGAAGTAGTCTGCCTCTTGGGCCTGTAGGAAGACCGTAACCATTTCAGTGTCTTCTATGGGTGGCTTTACCCGGGTGGCTTGCTCGCGCCATTTGACAGCATATTTGCGGAAACTTTCTGCAATTTGTTTTTTCAAATTGGACAAAGAGTTCCTGTCGGGAGCGATGTCTACATTATACTTGAACTGGCGGACAAAGTCTGGGGCCAAATCATCCCACACATGCCAATGGGTCCATATACCATTCAACAACAATTCCGGTGAGGCCTTCTCCGAAGTAGGCCATTAGCAACTCCTCTTTTGCACCAGCACCCCTCAGCTGGTTACAATATCGTTTCAAGTGAGCCATCGGGTCTCCGTTTTCGTCATATTTTTCAAACTTTGGCGTCTTGAAACCAACTGGCATGTGGAAACATGCATAAATCGGAGTAGGAGAGACTCTTCTGACCACTCAAACCCTGTATGTTCTTTAAGCCTTGCTCTAGGCTTCTCATCTTCTGAGCCATTTCTTTCTGCTCGGGGTTTCTCATTGTTCTTTGCTGACCCATGGAAGACTCATATTGCGAGTAATGAGGGTATGAGTTTGGCCTGGGCACTGTTGGGTGTGCCGTAGTGAAGACTGGTGGTGCAACGAACATTGTTGGATGTGCCCTTGAATCTGGCGCCTGGGGGTGATCCACAAAAGGCATTTCCGGGCCATTAGGCGACATTAGAGGGTGGCCACATGGGAAGATTGAGTTGGGCACAAGGATGTTGGAAAGCCCATCTGAACCGGGGATCAACTCAAGAAAACCAGTGATTACACTTGGCGGTTCCCTACCGTTAGACCAGGCATCCCACATTTCCAACATGCGGCGACGCTACATTCTATTTTCTTTAGCTGTTGTTGATTCAGGCTGCGGAATAGCCGATGCCGGGCTATCCTCAGGACCGATGATTGGCAGATTGCTTGCGGAGGCCATCTTTATATTTGGATCTTGTAAAGGACGAGAAGCCAGACTACCACAAAACCAACCACCTAAATATGACCTGTCTTATTTGCACACATAACAAACGGGTTAGTTTGAGACAATTAACATATAGGGGATGCAATGCACCTAACAGTTAAACGTTTCTACCATGTATTCAAACGGTTGCATGTTTCATCCCGACCTTTAAATGTCCCTTTCAAATTTTATCTCTCCCTCTCTTTTTTTTCATATCTCAGTTTCTTTTCTTTCTCTTTTTGTTATTTTTGCTCTTTGTTTTTCTCAGTTATTTTTTGTCACTCTTTTTTTTTATTCTCTCTTTTTTCACTTTCTTTTCACTCTTTTCTTTATTTTTTGCTCAATTTTTCTCTCTTTTTTTTTCTTATTTATTTTTCACTAAATTTAATTATGGCTATGATCGAATCTGATGGGGATTGCATACGTATCATGACGCCGCATGAATCAGATCTTGCGTAGTTCGGGAAGACTAAGAATAGAGTAAATAAAGCTAACTCTATTTTATTTTTTTTTAATTTCGTTTATTTTATTTTCTTGAATTTTTAAAAGAAAGGCTTTAAAGAAGAAAGAAAAAATATTTGTTTTCTTATGTTTTGATTGAAATGTTTGAAAGAAAGACTTTTTAAAAGCAAGGAAAATATTTTTTTTTTTTTTGGATTTTGATTTGATTTTTCGAAAGAAAGGATTTATAAAGGAAAGAAAATGTTTTCGAATTGTGGTTTTGATTTTTCATTTTTTTTTTTTTTGGGAAGAATACTTCAAGATAAAGAAAATAAAACATTTTGGATTTTGATAAGATTGATGATTTTTTTTTTTTTTTGAAATTTTTGAGATAAAGACTTCTTAAAGAAAGAAAATATTTTTGGATTTTTTCTTTTCTTTTATTTTTATTTTATGGGAAAAATATTTCTAAAAATGGTGGACTTTTTTTTTTTTTTGAAA
>ML369700.1:4006-23435 GCA_005239525.1 Nicotiana knightiana | reverse complement strand
TGATTTTTTTTTTTTTTGAAATTTTTGAGATAAAGACTTCTTAAAGAAAGAAAATATTTTTGGATTTTTTCTTTTCTTTTATTTTTATTTTATGGGAAAAATATTTCTAAAAATGGTGGACTTTTTTTTTTTTTTGAAAGACCTCTACAAATTCTTTTTTCTTTTGTTTTGAATTTTGAGAGTTTCAAAAGTAAGAAGAAAATATTTTTGTTGGATTTCATATTTTGTCATCTTCTTCTTCTTCTTTTTTTTTATAAGAATAAAGAAAATATTTTTGGATTTTTAATGTTGCATCTACATTTTCAAAAGAGGGATTTTAAAGAAAGACAGAGATTTTTATTTTTTTTTTGGATTTTTGTTTTCTGATTTTTTTTTTTGGAAAATATTTCTGAAGGATATGTTTGATTTTGAGTATTGATGGACTTTTATTTCCTTTTTTATTTTATATTTTTTAATTTTTTAACATATGAAAGACTTTGAAGAGAAGGAAAATATATTTTTTCTTTTTAGTTTAAAATTCTTTTCTTTTCTCTTATTTGTTTGGGATTTTCTAAGGAGGGATTTAAAGAAAAATATTTTTTTGATTTTTGAAAATTGGGGGTCTCAAAGAAAGAATTTTCTAAAGGAGGAAAATATTTTTTGAGATTTTTGTTTTTTTTTTTTTGAATATATTTTTGGGTTCTAAAAATTTTATTTTTCTTTTATCTTTTATTTGTTTGAAATTTCCTAATAAAATACTCCTAAAGAAGGAATTAGACGAAAAATATCTTCCTTCTTTTTATGATCTTCTTTTTTAATATTATTGGGGAGGAATTAAAGAAAATATTTTTGAATTTTTTGAAAATTGGGGTCGGGATCGATGAAGTTTGCCTATGTATCTCACTTCCGGTGAGAATCAGACCTGCGTAGTTCTGCCAATTTTGATATAAATAAAGAAAAATAATTCTGACTTATTTTAAAATTCTTTTCCCCCTCATTTTAAATTATTTTGAAATTCCTTTTCTTTCTTTTTATTTTCGGAAAATTTTGGCAAAGTTTCGGGGTATTTTTTAACTATTACAGTTTTTCAAAACTGATCAATTTCTATCCTCCCTAACTCTTGGTTTTTCTATTATTTTTCTTTCTTTCTTTAACCGGTCAACAAACAAACTGAGACAAATAATGCGCACATAGCAAGTAGGATGCATCAGGATGGTCTTTTATTCCGGTACACCTATCCTAGACGGACCCAACCCCTGTGTTGAGTCCACTAAGTCAAAATGCACGCGATGCAGATTATCGTTCCTACTAGGGATCCGGTATGAGGTTTTGTCATTCTAAGGTTAAACCTGGGGTTTTGTTCTAGACCTTGGCTACCCGAGCGGACAACTCGAGTCGTGGTGGGAGCGACGTACCGGTAGCACGAAAGGCTATCCGCCTAGTGGCTAGTCCATCCCCGTATTTTTTACTTGGTATGACCTCTAACAGAAAGGCGGGCCACGCGAATGTGTGCACCAATTTTAGAAGACTCGGAAAGGAGGCGTAAGAATGCAATTTATATACAGTTCAAATAAATATCAAAGCAGTAGACATTTAGCACATTGAGCACAAAATACAGTAATATCAACAATCAGAAAAAGCCAAGTAAAATCACATTAACAAACTCGAATTCTTGAACCCTGAACCAGAGATTCTGGATTCGCATCCCCAGCAGAGTCGCCAGAGCTATCACACCTCCTTTTTTCACTACCCCCGGAAGAGGGAAATAAGGGAGTTTTTCCAATTTAAGTGACAATCAAAACGGAATTATTTTATTTAAAATTCAGAGTCGCCACTTAGGATAGTTCATGGTTTCCCAAGTCACCGGTTTAAAATCCTGAATCGAGGAAAAATTGACTCTGATTTACTGTACACGAACACAGAAATCCGGGTAAGGAATTCTGTTAACCCGGGAGAAGGTGTTAGGCATTCCCGAGTTCCGTGGTTCTAGCACGGTCTCTTGATTAATAAACTTGGCCTAAATTGTTTAATTACTGATTTTAGCACCTAAATGCATTCTTTGTATCTTTACCGCTTTTACTATTCTTTTGTATTCAAAGAGTTATTTGAGACGAGTCACGTGTACGTGTACTCATCTTATTTAATGCGCTAAAAATCATATCACGCGTACATGTACATAATTGATTTTATTTAAAAAATTGGCGCTTAAATCATGTCACGCGTACGTGTACACGATTTGTCACGTTTAATTACTTAAGAAAAACTTGGCCAAAGTCGCGCGAACGCGTACTTTAATTCATTTTTGGAAATCGTAACTACGTCACGCTGGCGTGTACATAATAATGATAGTTGATTTATTAATACCCGCCTAAAATATACTAGCGATGTATAGTTTATTATTTGGATCAATAAATTATTCCACGTTAAAACCAGTAACCACTCACTTAACTACTAATGTTCCCCGAGATTATTTTGATTGAAATACTACCCAATAATTACCCGCTAAAGGCTAGTACTAACCAACACGGAGACTAATATTAAGCATATGATCAATTGCATAGCAGAAATACATATACCAAAAAAAAAATAGACATATAGCAACAATACATCCTTGAATTTGATAACAATTAACAGAGACACCTTCTCAGGTCATCGAGAAAGCAATTAAAGAGATTGCCCTTTTCAATTGACATTCTGTTAGAACCCAGCAAAAACAGAGCAACTGAGTCATGAAAACTAACTTTATATAGAAGAATTTGAATTGAACTTACAACAACTTGAGGATTATAATACTTTCGACCGAAAAATTTGCCAACGGCCACGGAGGGGACCTCGCCGGCAACGTCGGAAATGACCAGCAGCTGCTGGTTCTCTCGCTTCTATTTCTTGAAACAGTGGACTTTTTGGAGTGATGCTCGCGGGAGACGTGAACGTGACAAAGGAATTGGCTCGCCGAATTCCGGCGATTGTGTGTCGATGGCTGCGTGTATGCGACTGTTTGTGTGTGTGTGTGCAGATTGAAGAAGAAGGAGATGCAACTGTTGTTCTATGTAGGTGTGGATGCGTCCCAAACAAGTTGATGTATAGGAATTTGGTAGGGAGATTAGGTCTCTTGAAGAAAGAGCCTTGAAGTCTTTTTTATATTAGGGATCTTCTAGGTTAAGGGGTATGGTCTTAAGAATCATGGGTTTGGTCCATATTTTGTTAGGCTTTAAATTTGGGCTAAGAAGACTACAAAAAAAAAAAGAAGATATAGTGTGTTTATAAAAATAAAAGTTACTCTTAATTAATTAAAATATACTACTAAATATTTTTTTTAAAATATTTTTTTATAATTAATTTTTTTTTATCTTTTTGTGCTTAAAATAAAGTAGAATAGTCAAAACTAGTAAAAATAGTGATATTAGACCTAAACTAAATATTTAAACACTATACTGTGTAAAATCATGTGGAGGGTCAAAATTACATGTCTACACCTACCATTTGAACTTATGTGTGATGCCAGTGACCATGCTATTGGGGCAGTGCTAGGCCAAGGGAAAGACAAGGTGTTTTATTCCATTCACTATGCGAGTAAGACTCTTGATGATGCACAACTAAATTACACCACCATTGAGAAGGAGTTGTTAGCTGTTGTGTGGGCCTTTGAGAAATTTTGGGCATACTTGGTGAGAACAAGATTCATACTCCACACCGATCATGCAGCAAGCAGGTATCTATTTACAAAGAGAGAATCTAAAGCTAGATTGATGCACTGGGTTTTGTTGCTGCAGGAATTTGATGTGGAGATAAGAGACCGAAAGGGCATTGATAACCAAGTAGCGGACCATCTATCAAGGCTGAAAAATCATGACCACGTGGAGGAGGGTGGAGAAATTAAAGAAGTGTTTCCTGATGAGAAACGTTTTGCTGTGACCCAAGACCCACCTCCATGGTATGCTGATTATGTGAATTATCTTGTGAGTGGGGTACTTCCTCCAGAAATAGAATCTGAGGCAAGAAAGAGGTTCTTACATGATGTGAAGTTCTACTACTGGGATGAGCCATATTTGTATGAACAATGTGCTGATCAGTTGATGAGGAGATGCATTCCAGATAAAGAAGTAGAATTAGTGTTGTATGATTATCATGCATCGCCTTATGGGGGCCATCATGGAGGCAATAAAATATCAGCGAAAGTACTACAATCCGGGTTCTTTTGGCTAACTCTATTTAAAGACGCCCATGCATTTGTCAAAAGGTGTGACCAGTGTCAGAGGACAGGAACGATCATAAGGAGGCACGAGATGCCTTTGAATAATATCCTAGAGGTGGAGATTTTTGACGTGTGGGGGATAGATTTTATGGGACCATTCCCATCATCCAGAGGAAATAAGTACATTTTGTTGGCAGTTGATTATATGTCAAAATGGGTAAAGGCGATTGCATTGCCGACAAATGATGCCATGGTTATAGCTGCGTTTGTGAAAAAGAACATATTTTTTAGGCTTGGGACTTCGTGCCTTGATTAGTGATGAAGGGATCCACTTTTGCAATTGATTGTTGAATAACCTTCTAGCTAAATATGGAGTTCGCCGTAGAGTTGCGACAACATATCATCCTCAAACGAGTGGACAAGCAGAGGTGTCGAACAGAGAAATAAAGCAAATATTAGAGAAGAAAGTGAATGTGAATAGGAAGGATTGGACTGCAAAATTAGATGATGCCTTATGGGCATACTGAACAGCTTACAAAATGCCATTTGGGGCGTCACCATACTACTTAGTCTATGGGAAGTCATGTCACTTGCCCGTTGAACTCGAACATAAAGCATATTGGGCCATCAAGAAGCTGAACATGGACCTTGAAGCCGTAGGCGAGAAAATACTTCTGCAGTTGAATGAGTTAGATGAGTTCAGGCTGCATTGTTACGAAAATGCCAAACTTTACAAAGAAAAGACCAAAAGATGGCATGTCAAGCACATTAAGCCGCGTTAGTTCAAACCGGGTCAACATGTATTATTATTCAATTCTAAACTGAGGTTGTTTCTTGGGAAGCTAAAATCGAGATGGTCAGGCCCGTTTGAGGTGGTGAGAGTCACTCCTTATGGTGCACTTGAGTTGTGAGCTATACACGGTGAAAGAAATTTTTTGGTGAATGGGCATGGAGTCAAACACTATTGGGGAGGAGTCATTAATCGTGAGAAGACCAAAGTTGTACTTGCTGATGAGTAAGTGAGACTCTGAGTCGTGCCGCGACGTTAACTTAGGCGCTTGTTGGGAGACAACTCAATTTTTGTTGCGTTCATAGTTAACTTCTTAAATATTTTTAGTTAGAGTAGATAGATTTTACATTTTCCTTTGTAGGAATAGAAACTATAGATATAATGGTGTATGACGTGTAATTGAGTATTTAAAAGGCTTGGGGGGTCAGGAAGTATAAATTAAAATATATATATATATATATATATATATATATATTTTCGGCGAACCACCGCACAGCGCTGCCTGGGGCGCTGAAAACAGTAGCACAGGTAAAAAAAAATTGTTTTTCTTTTTTTTTTCTTTTTATAACTCATACCCGTTTAACCCAACCCAAATACCCACTTATACTAACATTATAGCCCATATCCTACCCAAGTTACCCATAACCCAAACATAAATAAAAACACACCTCTCTTCTCTCTCTCTCTCTCTCTCTCTCTCTATCTGCCGCGACCCCTCTCCTCCTTCCCCTCTCAAAATTTTTCTCAAGTTTTCTCTTGTTCTCCTTCTCCAATCCACAGATATGTTCTTCTTGTTCTTATTCGTATTCTTCTTCTTGTGTTTTAATTTGTAGATAAAAAGGTATATCACATCCTCCAAGAGCCCTAATCCCTAATTTTTTCCATTATATAGTTCTTAAGAAAATTTATGGTGGGTGGCTTGAATTGGTTGAAATTATGTGATTATTGTGTATAGAGTAGTAAACTAGAAGTCCCTCTACTTCGTTAAAAATTGGGAGGGCCAGCATCTTCCACCATTTTTGAATTCTAAAGCTCACACTTTATGCCCACAATGTGTTTGTAAAAATGTTTGAATGATGATTTTGGGTACACCGGTGAAGTCTGAGTAACCGAGTATTTTTTTGTATAAATTTTGGGATTAGTGTGGGGTGTGTAGGGATGCTTTGACATGCTAGGGGATTGAGCTCTGATGAAATTCTACATTATGTATCTTATGTTATGTATGTGTAGAATTGTTGTAAAATTAGCTAATGTAGTATAGTTGTGTAGTTGTAGAAAGTAGAGTCACACATGCCTCTTGCTTACATTGAGATAAATTTACGTAGCCATGATCAATCATATGTATGGATAGTATGGGGAAGTCTTGAGTACACATAGTCTTGTAATGCAACACTTGCACTTTTCGAATAAAATCATGAAATATTGTACATTGCACCTTTGGTTTTAAGTGTGGGGTCATTGTTTGACTTGCACGACAACCTTAGGTATAATCCTTGGTGAGTTCTCATGTTCATATTTTCATTGTGTGGCAGGATAAAAATGGTTCGTGATGGTACTAACAAGGGCAAGGGCATTGGCAAGTCCTCATCCACCTCTCATGCGCCCAAAAAGAGAAAGCAAGGAGAAAGCTCCCCACGACAAGCTAAGGGCAAACAACCAGCCGAGGGATCTCAGCCGGCACCGTTGACACCTAGGCCCCGGTTGGACTTGATTAATGATTCGGCAATTTCTTGGTACAGGGATTTTATGCCATATGGTCGATACATCTCCAACATGGGGATAAACACCAAAGCTTTAGAGAGGAATTTTCTGGAGGTAATTGGCCAACTCCGCACAAGGCATATGGAAAGGATCTTGAAATGCCCCAGACATGCAAATTTAAGCATGGTACGGGAACCTTATGCAAATTGGCACCGAGGGCATGGCACCTTACGTGTGCGGGGCGTAGATGTGCCGATGAATAGGGAGGCCTTATGCAGATATTTGGGTGTTGAAGATGTTGATCCAAGAAGACTACAAAAATTTGTCTGAAGCCCGAAGTACACCTTGATACGTCACAATCTATGTGGCGTGGATACAAATGCAAAATGGACCAGGAAACAAGGCAACATTCATCTTCACATGGTTCGCTAGGATTAAAACAAGACTACCAAGGTGTGGCAAAACTTTGTACAGGCCAGACTCATCCCTGTCGAGCACAGCAGCGACTGAACTCGAGCTAGAGTGTGTGTTATTTATTTTTTGATGACGGGTAGACCTATCAATATGGGTGAATTAATGCTTGGGGAGATGGACCGCACGAGGTTTGCGCGGCAGATTAAAAGGTTCTTCTTTGGGAATTTTCTCACTCATTATCTGAAAGACCGAGGAGTACCAGAGTACACGGGGTACTATGAGGTGGTGGAGGCTCCAACAGAGCTCACAGACATCACATCACTACTGGAGACATCGTCCAAGTTGACACAAGCGGCGAGATATGAGAGGGATGAGAACCTCAACATGTATATCTATAAGTCGTTAAACTTTTTAATGTGCAGGGCTGGCATTACGGATGAGGAGCATATGCAGTTACACAATGAGTTGTCCTGTTCGTCCAAAGAGATGTTGGGGATTGCACGTGGAAGCCCCGTTCACACATCAAAAAATATCAACATAATTCGAGGCTCAGACACAGAGGATGATGGGGGTGATGAGGTTACGGGGCCCCAGTCCTTGGTGCCTCTAGGCCCCGATGATGATGAGCCTGCAACAACTGATATGGAGGACTCTGAGTGACAGGGAGTATTTCTTTTCACCCTAGTTTGTATTTCATTCTTATATGCATCGGGGACTATGCATGATTTAAGTGTGGGGTGGGAAGAATACTACTTGTGGAGTTGTTGTATAATTTGTATAAATGTGTTTTTTTTATTAGTGTTAGTTAGTTTTGTTTTTTTTATTTTGTTTTAATCTTGTTTTATTTAGTTTGTTAAAGAAAAGAAAAAAAAATATAGAAAAAGCTCGGACTTTTCTCGACGATGGATATGTTGGACAATTTTCTTGAGGGATAAAGTCCGAGTACAAAACACCAAAAAAAAGTTTATTTTTTAGGATCGCTAGGTAGTATCCCTTGGTTTTTCTTCGGGCACCAATTCTTTTCCAAGGGTGTAGCTCGAACCAGGTACTTTTAGGTTTTTTTAGGAATAGTTAGGAAGAAACTAAGTGACTTTGAAATACCCATTGACATGTTTGGTGCTGACACATTAGGCTATGACATACATTCTATTTTCCCTTGTATTTGGTTTGACCTGTGGAGCCTAAGTGAAAGATAAATAGCCTATTTCATGACGCCTTAGCTCAGTTGTTTGACTTGTATACTACATAGTGTAATATTGCTTCACTTTCTCAATTATGTGTGCTTGCTTGATTTGAGAGTTGAACAGAATCGTTGTGATTGAGTCATGGGCAATGTGTGTGTGAGGCCTAGTGATCTTCTATGCTATCCTGTGTAGTCTAGAACTTGCCCCGTATTTTAATCGAAGCGAAATGTTAATCGAAGCGAAATTGTAGGTTATGCTAATCTAGGAGATGATGTAGGCATTTTTTTGCTTGATCATGGATGTGCTTGTCACATAAAAATAAAATTTTCCGTTGCTAGCCCCTTTGAGACTTTAGACCTTTTCTTTGGCACCCACATAACAAGCCATACCCTTATTTTGTTCTTAATTTGAGATTGTTGAGCCTTCACATCCTAACGCACTTAGTCTCTACAAGAAGTAAGGTGATATATCGGGGATTAGTTTTTGAGTGGAGCCATAGAAAGGCCCGATGGTGCACTAAAAGTGAAATCAAAAGTCACTAGCCAATGAACTTTAAT
The DNA here is from genome assembly GCA_005239525.1 of Nicotiana knightiana. NCBI lineage: Eukaryota > Viridiplantae > Streptophyta > Magnoliopsida > Solanales > Solanaceae > Nicotiana > Nicotiana knightiana. The sequence continues at coordinate 14,615 of ML369700.1, read as the reverse complement.
GTATGGAGTGTGTGTAGAAAAAAAAACAAAAAAAAGAGAAAAAAAATGATAGTGAAAAGAGGTAGAAAAAGATACACACCTCCACTTCTTAATTAATTGTGCTAGTGAGAGTATAGAAGTGCTTAATTGAAAAAGGGCTATATTGATATGGGTTGTGGCAAGTGAATTGGTTGAGAGAAATATGTGTTTGAATTGTGTGTGTAGTGTATTAAAGTGCTTAGGAGGCTTAGTCACTATTCTCAAATGTATCCTACCCATCTCTTAGCCTACATTACAACCTTAAATTCCTAATTGATCTGAGATTTGGCTAGTTTAAATTATTAGATGTAACAACCCAGCCAGTCGTTCCAAGAGTTTAGCCCTGTTTTCCCCATTTCTGCTTCATTTTTATTTGGTTCAGTTCTTTTGTGTTGCGTAGGGTTGAGTAGTCTGGGTTCGGAGTGGTCGTGGAGAGAGATGAGACACTTAGTCTCTTAAATTGGTGATTTAGTTGGAGAAGTCAACCGGAAGTTGACTTATAGGTAAATGGTCTAGTAATGTGGTATTTGTGGCTCGGATAGCTTCATTAGGTGATTTGGGACTTAGCAGTGTGTTCAGAATGTCATTCAGAGGTCCGGAGTAGAATTTAGCTTGAATTGGCGAAATTGGATTTTTGGCAATTTCCGGTCGGCAGTGGAAAAATTAGCTATCGGGATCGGAATGGAATTCCAAAAGTTGGAAAAGGTTCGTAGCATCATTTGGGATGTGTGTGCAAATTTTCAGGTCATTCAGACGTGGTTTGGGTGGTTTCGACATCGTAAGGCCGGTCCATGTATGAAAATAGAGTAAGAATACTCTAAGAAAGTTAGCTTGTTGTAGTACGAATGTTTTCTGAGTTTTAACAGTTGGGTTGATTGTAGTACAACAGTTTTCTGAGTTGTGTAGCTTGGCAAGCCGTCCCTTATGGGTTGTTGAAGCCAGCCCCTTTGGTAGGAAAACTGTTGCGACTACAAGCAAATTAACTGTTAGTGTAGCTTGGCAATAGCCAACCCTTTTGGAAATCCTTAGGCTTGAATTTTAGATTTGATTTGGTGTTTTGATATTAATTTGAGTGTTCCGAGTGTTCGACTAAGTTGGAATATTGATTCATTCTTGTTGGTACTTTTGGTTGAGGCCTCGAGGGGATCGAGATTGATTTTGGATGATTTTCGGAAGGTTGGAAGTTGGAAAAATGCAACAAATTGGCTGCTGGTGCAGGCCTTCTGGTGTGGCCGCACCTGCAGACGGGGAGCTGCAGGTGCGGACGAACTTGTGCGGAAGCGGAATTTGGAGCCTGGCCTGGGACCGCAGGTGTAAGAGTGCTGGGCAGAACCTATATAAGGTTGCCTTCGCGAATTTTCACTCATTTCTTCACCATTTTTGACAGATTTTGGTTAGAGCTGGGATTTCAAGGGGGAATCAAGTGTATTCAGTGAGGTAAGCTACTTGGACCTTATATCTTGTGTTTACGGCGATTATTTCATTGTTTAATCATGTTTTAGTGGAAAAACAATTGGAGGCTAGGGCTTGGAATTAGAGAGTATAAATTGGGGATTTGAGGGGCCATTTGGGATCCGATTTTGATGTATTTGGTATGTATGGACTCGGGAGAGTGTAAGGATTCTGTTTCTGTGATTTTTATTGGAAAACGAGATGTGGGCCCCGGGGTCTGGTTTGGCCAATTTCGAGATTTTTTATGTAAATTGATTATTTTCGAGTGGGCTTTGTTCCTTTGGAAAATTTTGATGATATGAATCTGTTTTGAATATATTCGGGGCGTGTTGAGGCTGAGTCGAGGGGCAAAGGCATCGCGGTGTAGTTTTTCATCCAGTTTGAGGTAAGTAACGATTGTAAATCTGGACCTGAGGGTATGAAACCTCGGTATTTCATAATTTTTTGATAATGAGGTGGTGCACATGATAGATGACAGGCGTGTGGGCGAGCACCGATAGGGATTATGACTTGGTCCGCCCAGTAGCGACTATTAAGCCGCGTATTTGACTAGAAATCATATGGTATCTCGTGTTTTTGAGATTATTACTATGTTTTGGGCTGTAAGCCATGTTTGGGGCCTTGTGCCGACCTGTTTGGACCCTCAGGGCATTTTTACTATTATTTTCACACTGTTTCGATTTGAAAGCATATCCTCAGTCATGATTTTCCTGTTTACTGTTTGATTCAGTTTCACTACTCTATTTAAAACATATGAAAAATTATTTTTGGATGAGTTCCCTGATTTTACTGAAACACCCGAGTAGCTGGTGAGGTTGATGACTGAGTGAGGCCGAGGGCTTGATGATGAGGATATATGGATTGGGCTGCACGCCGCAGATATATATATATATATATATATATATATATATATGAGGTTGATGACTGAGTGAGGCCGAGAGCTTGATGATGAAGATATATGGATTGAGCTGCACGCCGCAGCAATATATACATATACATACATACATATACATACATACATACATACATACATACATACATACATACATATATATATATACATATACATATACATATATATATATATATGTATATATATATATATATATGTATGTATGTATGGATCGGGTTGCACGCCGCAACAATATATGGTTCGTGTTGCACGTCGTAGCGATATATGGGTCGGGTTGCACGTCGCAGTGATATTGGATCGGGCTGCACGTCGCAGCGATATAGCATTTGGGTTGTAGGAGCCCCTATGGAGTCTGTAGACCCCCAGTGAGCGTAGTCGACTATTTATGGATCGGGCTACACGTCGCAGCGGTTATTATATGGTACCTATTGAGCGTGAATGCTGAGTATGAGTGCTGATTGACGAGAGTTGAGTCACTAGTGATTGAGAGGCTTACCCGAGAGGATTTATTTGTGATTAATACTATGCCCGAGGGGCTTATTTGTTATGAAACTACTATTTTCACTCCTCTTTACATTTTTGCCTCTAAATGGTAAATGTTGAACCATTGTTTTATATGAGATTTGAAAAGGGGAAACTGATGTTTTTATGAAACTTTCGGAACGTAGATTCCTGACTTGATTTACTGATTTCCACTTATATTCATTATCTGAATTTACATGATTTTATAAGCTCGTCACTGCACTCCAGTCTTTATTTATATTTGTTACTTACTGAGTTGGCGTACTCACGTTACTCCCTACACCTTGTGTGCAGATTCAGGTGCTCGGATCGAGTGAGATTTGATTCATTCTCAGTGGAGAATTTATCAGAGACAGTGAGGTAGCTTCACGGCATTCGTAGGCCCACCCGTCTCCTTTCTATTTTGTCATTATTTACCTTTCCTAGACTTGTTGTAATAAGGAAATCGTGTCAGATTTTGTGTTCCATTTATTTGCTCATGACTGTTGACTCTAGGTTTTGGTATATGGTTTAGATGTTTTTCCTTGATTATCCGTACTTATGAAATATTAAAAGTGGAAGTTCTATGATAAATCGCATTTTGAATTAAATGACGTTCCTTATATTATGCACAGTAAATTGGCTAGCCTAGTACTACGATAGGCGCCATCACGACCAGTTCAGATTTGGGGTCGTGAAAAGCTGTATCAGAGCCTAGGTTACATAGGACTCACCGGTCATGAGAAGGTTCAGTAGGGACTTGCGGTACGGAGACGTCTGTATTATCTTCGAGAGGCTGTAGAACCCTTAGGAAAAAACTCGCATTTTTTGAATTCTTGTCGTGCGAATCTAGTGATTCTGGCAACTAAAATTCTATTGTTTCATTCCCTCACAGATGGTGAGGACACGCACTACCGGATAGGGTGATTAGCCACCAGTGGGACCAATGAGGGATCGAGGCCGTGGTAGGGGCAGAGATGCAGCTCGCGCAGCTGCCGGGGCGGTACCCATAGACCCGCCTATTATTCCAGATCAGGTCCCAACCACAGATGTTCCAATGGGACCATCTCAGACACCAGTTGTGCCTATTGTTATTCCGGGTCTTCAGGAGACCTTGGCCCTGATTCTGACCGCATACACCAGCCTTGCTCAGCCGCTCACTGTTTCTACTTCAGCCGCTAATTTTCAGGTCGGGGGAGGCATTCAGACTCCAGCTACCTGTACACCTAAGCAGATTATTCAGGAGCTTCAGACCCCAGAGGCAGTTCCAACTTAGCCGGTTGCACTAGCCCAAGATTTTGTGGTTCCAGCTATGGCTGACGACGAGCAACGCAGGTTGGAGACATTTGGGAGACTTCGGCCTTCGACTTTTAGTAGCGCTGAGGGAGAGGATGCCTAGGGTTTCTTAAACAAGTGTCAGAGGATGCTTCGTATGGAAGGGATATCGAAGACCAGTGGGGTCTCGTTTACTACCTTCCAGTTCTCAGGAGCTGCATTTACTTGGTGGGAGGCTTATGAGAGGCGTAGGCCTGTTGGTGCAGCGCCCCTTACTTGGCAACAATTTTCTACTCTCTTCTTAGAGAAGTATGTTCCATAGTCCGGCAGAGAGGAGCTGTACAGGCAGTTTGAGCAGCTGCATCAGGGTGATATGACGGTGTCGCAATACGAGATGAGGTTTTCAGCGCTTGCCTGTCATACTATTTGGTTGGTCCCGACAGAAAGAGATAGGATCAGGAGATTCGTGGATGGCCTCGCATATCAGCTTCGTATCCTTATGACCAGAGAGAGGGTATCGGGTGCTACTTTTGAGTAGGTTACTGATATTACCCGAGAGATTGAGTCGGTTCGTCACCAGGAGCGAAATGAGAGGGAGGCCAAGAGGCCTCAAGGATCTGGTAGTTTTGGTAGTGTTCCTTCAGGGGGACAGTTCCAGCACAGCGAGGCCGTCCTTTCAGGCAGGCTCAGTCAGGCCGCTCAGGTTATCGTGGTGGATCCACTGGTCGTGGTCCTCACAGTTCTTATCAGGGGAACCCATCTTTCAGTGCTCTTCCAGCCCAGATTTCATCTCGAGCACCATCGGTTCAGGACTCATCTATGCCTGATTCTTCCAGAGGTTATCCTGGTGCTAGGGCATTCCCTTTAGTCCCCCTCTCCAGCACCAGGGAGTTGTTACGATTTTGGAGAGTTTGGGCATATGAGGAGACAGTGTCCTCATTTTCTTGGGGGTCCATCTCAGTAGAGGGGTCAGCCCTCGACTTCAGCTCCAGTTACTTCACCACCCGCCCAGGCAGCGAGGGGTGGGGTTCAGGCAGCTAGAGGCCGCCCTAGAGGGGGAGGTCGATATGGTTGAGGTTAGGATCGTTTTTATGCTCTTCCAGCCAGACCAGATGTTATAGCCTCAGATGCAATGATTACAGGTATTGTTTCTATTTGTCACCGAGATGCTTCGGTCTTATTTGATCCTGGTTCCACGTATTCCTATGTTTCATCATATTTTTCCCACTTTCTAGATATGCCTCGCGAGTCCTTAATCACATATGTTCATGTGTCGACTCCGGCGGGCGATACTATTGTTGTGGACCGAGTGTATCGGTTGTGTGTGATATCTATGGGGGTCTGGAGACCCGAGTGGATTTTTTATTCCTTAGCATGGTTGATTTTGATGTGATATTGGGCATGGATTGGCTATCTCCGTGTCATGCTATTTTAGATTGTCACTCTAAGACTGTGACCTTAGCGATTTCGGGATGTCCGAGAGTCGAGTGGAGAGGTTCTATTGATTATGTGCCTAGTAGGGTGATTTCATACATGAAGGCTCAGCGTATGGTAGATAAAGGATGTCTGTCTTATTTGGCTTTTGTAAGGGATATTAGTGCTGAGATTCCCACTATTGATTATGTTCCTATAGTCCGTGATTTTCCGGACAAGTTTCCTATAAATCTGTCGGACATGCCGCCCGACAGGGATATTAATTTTGGCATTGAGCTGGTGCCGGTCACTCATCCTATTTCTATTCCACCGTATCGTATGGCACCAACGGATTTGAAGGAATTGAAAGAGAAGCTTCAGGAACTCCTAGATAAGGGGTTAATTCGGCCTAGTGTGTCACCTTGGGGTGCATCGGTGTTGTTTGTGAAGAAGAAGAATGGTTCCATGAGAATGTGTATTGACTACAGGCATCTGAACAAGGTTACAGTCAATAATAAGTATCCTTTGCCTCGCATTGATGATTTGTTTGACCAGCTTCAGGGAGCTATGGTGTTCTCTAAGAATGATTTGAGATCCCGGTACCATCAGCTGAAGATTCAGGATTCAAATATTTCCAAGACTACTTTCAGGACCCGTTATGGCCACTATGAGTTTTTGGTGATGTCTTTTGTGCTGACCAATGCCCCAGCAGCGTTCATGCATCTGATGAACAACGTATTTCATCCATATTTGGATTCCTTTGTTATTGTATTCATTGATGACATCCTGGTGTATTCTCGTAACCAGGAGGAGCATGCTCAGCATTTGAGGGTTGTATTGCAGAGATTGAGGGAGGAGAAGCTTTATGAAAAGTTATCCAAGTGTGAGTTTTGGCTTGGCTCAGTAGCTTTCTTGGGGCACGTGGTGTCCAGCGAGGGTATCCAGGTTGATCCGAAGAAGATAGAGGTAGTGCAGAGTTGGCCCAGACCGTCCTCAGCTAAAGAGATTAAGAGCTTCCTTGGTTTGGTGGGATATTACCGTCGCTTTGTGAAGGGGTTTTCTTCTATTGCTTCACCCTTGAACAAATTGACTCAGAAGGGTGCCCTGTTCAGGTGGTCAACCGAGTGTGAGGAGATCTTCCAGAAGCTCAAGACGGCTTTGACCTCAACTCAAGTGTAGTATTCCATTAACTTCTGGTTCTTATACCATGTATTGTGGTTCCTCGAGGATAGGCATTGGTTGTGTTTTGATGCAGGAGGGCAGGGTGATTGCCTACGCCTCGCGCTAGTTGAAGACTCATGAAAAGAATTACCCGGTGCATGATCTCGAGCTAGCATCCATTTTTCACGCCTTGAATATTCGGCGTCATTATTTGTGTGGGGTTCATTGTGAGGTTTTTACTGATCACCGTAGCCTACAACATTTGTTTAAACCAACGGATCTGAATTTGTGTCAGAGGAGATGGTTGGAGCTTCTCAAGGACTATGATATCACTATTCTATACCATCCGGGGAAGGCCAATGTAGTGGTCGATTCCTTGAGTTGCAGAGCAGAGAATTTGGGGAGTCTAGCATATCTTCCAGCAGCCGAGAGACCATTAACACTTGATGTTTAGGCCTTAGTGGGCCAGTTGGTGAGGTTGGATCTATCTGAGCCCCCACCGGGTATTGGCTTGTGTATCCCCAGGTCTTTTCTTTATGACCGCATCAGAGAACGCCAGTATGATGACCCACGCTTACTCGTTCTTCAGGATAGAGTCCGGTGAGGTGATGCCAGGGATGTAGTTATTGGAGATGATGGTGTTATGATGATGCAGGGTCAAATATGTGTGCCTAATGTAGATGGGCTTCGAAAGTTATTGAGGAGGCCTACAGCTCGTGGTATTCCATCCATCCGGGTGTCGTGAAGATGTATCAGGATGTGAGGTAGCAATATTGGTGAAGGCGAATGTAAAAGGATATTGTTGGATTTGTAGCTCGGTGCCTCAACTGCCAGCAGGTCAAGTATGAGCACTAGAGACCCGGTGGATTGCATCAGAGGTTGGTTATTCCTAAGTGGAAGTGGGAGCGGATCACCATCGACTTTGTAGTCGGGCTCCCACGGACTTCGAGGAGGTTCAATGCTATATGGGTTATTGTGGATCGGCTGACCAAGTCCACTCACTTCATTCCTGTTGGTACTACTTATTCTTCGGAGTAGTTAGCTGAGATTTATATCCGAGAGACTGTTCGGTTGCATGGTGTTCCGGTTTCCATCATTTATGATAGAGGTACCCAGTTCACATCGTAGTTTTGGAGGTCCGTGCAGAGAGAGTTGGGTACTAAGGTAGAGTTGAGCACAACTTTTCATCCTCAGACGGACAGGCAGTCCGAGCACACTATTCAGATACTAGAGGACATGTTGCGCACTTCTGTTATTAACTTTGGGGATTCATGTGACTAGTTTCTTCCACTCGCGGAGTTTGTATATAATAATAGTTATCAGTTGAGTATTTAGATGGCTCCATATGAGGCTTTGTACGGGAGGAGGTGTAGATCTCTGGTTGGTTGGTTTGAGCCGAGTGAGGCCAGGCTCTTAGGTACGAATTTGATATAAGATGATCTTGATAAGGTGAAGTTGATTTAGGAGCGGCTTCGCACGGTGCAGTCGAGGCAGAAGAGTTATGCGAACTGGAAGGTCCGGGATATATCTTTCATGGCTGGGGAGAAGGTCCTGCTGAAGGTGTCACCCATGAAGGGTGTTATACGGTTTGGGAAGAGGGGCAAGTTGATTCCCCGGTTCATTGGGCCTTTTAAGTTGTTTCAGAGGGTTGGAGAGGTGGCTTATAGACTTGCCTTGCCACCCAGATTGTCTAGCGTGCATCCGGTATTTCATGTTTCCATGCTTCATAAGTATATTGGTGACTCGTCTCATGTTTTGGACTTCAGTTCGGTTCAGCTAGAGGGTGATATGTCTTATGAGGTAGAGCCAGTAGCTATTTTGGGTCGTCTGGTCAGAAGGTTGAGGTCTAAGGATATAACTTCAGTGAAGGTGTAGTGGAGAGGAAATCTGGTGGAGGAGGCCACCTTAGAGACCGATCAGGAGATAAGGAGCAGATATCCCCATCTATTTGAGACTCCAGGTATGTTTCTAGACCCTTTTGAGAACGAACGTTTGTTTAAGAGGGGGAGAATGTAACGACCCAGCCGGTCATTCCGAGAGTTTAGCCCTGTTTTCCCTATTTCTGCTTCATTCTTATTTGGTTCAGCTCTTTTGTGTTGCTTTAGGTTGATTAGTCCGGGTTCAGAGTGGTTGTGGAGAGATGAGACACTTAGTCTCGTAAATTGGTGATTTATTTGGAGAAGTCAACCAAAAGTTGATCTATAGGTAAATGGTCTCGGAATGTGATTTTTGTGGATCGGATAGCTTCATTAGGTGATTTGGGACTTAGGAGTGTGTTCGGAATGTCATTCAGAGGTACGAAGTAGAATTTGGCTTGAATTGGCAAAATTGGATTTTTGGCAATTTCCGGTCGGCAGTGGAAAAATCAGCTATTGGGATCATAATAGAATCCGAAAGTTGGAACAGGTTCGTATCATCATTTGGGATGTGTGTGCAAATTTTCAGGTAATTCGGACGTGGTTTGGCTGGTTTCGGCATCGTTGGCAGATTTTGGAAGTTTAGAAATCCTTAGGCTTGAATTTTAGATTTGATTTGGTGTTTTGATATTAGTTTGAGTGTTCCGAAGGTTCGACTAAGTTGGAATATTGATTCATTCTTGTTGGTAATTTTGGTTGAGGCCTCGAGGGGCTCGAAATTGATTTCGGATGATTTTCTGGAGGTTGGAAGTTGGAAAAATACAGCAAATTGGCTGCTAGTGCAGGCCTTCTGGTGTGGCCGCACCTGCAGACGGGGAGCCGCAGGTGCGAATGACCTTGTGCAGAAGTGGAATTCGGAGCCTGGCCTGGGACCGCAGGTGCGAGAGTGCTGGGCAGAACTTATATAAGGTTGCCTTCGCGAATTTTCACTCATTTCTTCACCATTTTTGACGGATTTTGGAACTTAGAGCTGGGATTTCAAGGGGGAATTAAGTGTATTCAGTGAGGTAAGCTACTTGGACTTTATATCTTGTGTTTACGGCGATTATTCCATTGTTTAATCATGTTTTAGTGGAAAAACAATTGGAGGCTAGGGCTTGGAATTGGAGAGTATAAATTTGGGATTTGAGGGGCCATTTGGGGTCCGATTTTGATGTATTTGGTATGTATGAACTCAGGAGAGTGTAAGGATTCTGGTTTTGTGATTTTTATTGGAAACCGAGACGTGGGCCCTGGGGTCGAGTTTGGCCAATATCGGGATTTTTTATGTAAATTGATTATTTTCGAGTGGGCTTTGTTCCTTTGGCATATTTTGATGATATGAATTTGTTTTGAATAGATTCGGGGCGCGTTAAGGCCGAGTCGAGGGAAAAAGGCATCGCGGTGTAGTTTTTCATTCGGTTTGAGGTAAGTAACGATTGTAAATCTGGACCTGAGGGTTGAAACTCCGGTATTTCATATTGTTTTGATAAATAAGGTGACACACATTCTAGGTGACGGGCGTGTGGGCGTGCACCGGTAGGGATCGTGACTTGGTTCATCCTGTAGCGACTATTAAGCGGCGTATTTGACTGGAAATCATATGTTATCCCGTGTTTTTGAGATTATTACTATGTTTTGGGCTATAAGCCATGTTTGGGGCCTTGTGCCGACCTGTTTGGACCCTCAGGGGTATTTTTACTATTATTCTCACACTATTTCGATTTGAAAGCATATCCTCAGTCATGATTTTCCTGTTTGCTGTATGATTTAGTTTCACTACTCTATTTTAAACATACGAAAAATTATTTTGTATTGAGTCCCTGATTTTACTGAAACGCCCGAGTGGCTGGTGAGGTTGATGATTGAGTGAGGCCGAGGGCCTGATGATGAGGATATACGGATCGGCCTGCACACCGCAGGGTTATATTATATGGATCGGGCTGCACGCTGCAGTAATATATATATATATATATATTAC
>ML369699.1:14987-25690 GCA_005239525.1 Nicotiana knightiana | reverse complement strand
TTTATATATTAGCTACTAGGTATCTAGCCTAGTAGTATATTTGCTTAAAAAAAAAAAAAAAAATTAAAAACCCTTGGAAAAGAATCGTGGTCAAAAGAAAAACCAAGGGGGAACTACTACACTACCTAAAACAAAAATCTTTTTTGTATTTTCTCTAGACTTACTTCCTTCAAGTAAACTGCCTAGACGATACGGAGATCCATCGTCAGGAATCGTCTTTTTTTTTTTTTGTTCTACCTAAAAGAAAAACTTACTAACAATAAAAGCTAAAACTACTAACAAGAAAGCACGCTAAACAATAAATCACAACAAATATGTACAACACCCCACACTTAAATCATGCAGTGTCCTCAGTGCATCATATATAGACAAAACAAGAAATAAAAGTAAGGTGCAAGAAACTCCCTGATCCAAGTAGCTTCGACATCCTTTCCATTAGTTTTGCTTCCCCTGCTCCTTCGAGCATCCGCTTGAATCACTTTATGCCTCCACTTTGAACTTATGAATTGGATCCCAAGTTTTGAATCTGCTCTATGATCATGCTCCTGGGGTGGTGGAACAAATCTGCCTGGCCCAATAAAACAAAGTAGTAATTTGCGCTTCTTGGCCTTTCGACAAAATGTGTACTCCCTACTTTCTGGCAGGAAGAACTCCAGAATGCAGGCATCTTGTTCTTTATCCCTCAACTCATCAGGTGGTTCGGCTAACTCTATTTGCATATCATCATCCCAACACAATGTGAAAAAATTGTTGGAGTGTGTACCAACATCCTCCACACTAACGGCACTAGATTTAACAAAGTATGTATCCTCGATGTCTTTGGTTAACTCTAGTATCTTTTCTACCATATCAACATCCTCCGATTTCAGTTCCAACCTGGGTGGTTCTTCAATAGATGGCCTGGCTGGCGGGTTCTCTTTTTCCTCTACGTATAGTGACTCAAACTCGAGATCATTTGGCCATACTCCTTTTTCGTCAAGTGCTAACACCCAATCTGCCAGTTCTTCACCGTTTATATCATCTAGATTCAACAAACATTCATCCAAAGGGTCCCCGACAGTCAGAGATGAATCATCATTTTCTGAGATCACATTCACAGCATCAATAAGAGAGCAGTTGGCGAACTCACTAGGTTGCCTCATAGACTTATGCACGTTGAAAGTGATTTCTTCATCATTGATCCTCATCTTAAGTCACCAGTCTCACAATCGATAAGAGCTCTACCTGTGGCCAAAACTGGCCTTCCCAAGATTATGGGAATTTCCTTATCCACTTTACAGTCTAATATCACAAAATCAGCAGGAAATACAAACTTCCCCACTTGCACCAATACATCATCCAGAATACCCGACGATCTTTTCACTGTCCTATCAGCAAGTTGCAGCAGTATGGAGGTGGGCCTAGCTCTACCAATCTCCGGTCTTTTATATATGGCTAGCGGCATCAGATTAATGTTGGCCCCCAAGTCACATAGAGCTTTGGTGAAAGCTAAGTTGCCAATGGTACAAGAAATTGTAAAACTCCCTGGGTCAGACAACTTTTCAGCAATAGGGCGCGTCACCACCGCACTACAAGTTTGAGTAAGGGTGACAGTATCCAGATCTTGGAAGTCAACTTTTCTGGACATCAAGTCCTTCATCATTTTACCGTAACCAAGCATTTCCTTCAATGCATCAATCAATGAGATATTTACCTGTATTTGCTTTAGCATGTCCAAGAACTTTTTGTACTGTTCATCCTTTTCGTATTTGGCCAACATCTGAGGGAATGGAGCTGGCGTTCTCTTTTTCCCAGTGATTTGGAACATTTCTTTCTCAGCCACCACCTCAACTACCTGCTTCTGGGCTATCTCCACTTCTTTTTCAGTCTCACTCTATGCACTAGGTTCTCCTTCAGTAGGTTGCATTGTTACCTTTGTCAAGTTTGTTGAATCATCAAGTTCAATCGGCAAGTTATAACCTTGTGGCCTCTAATACGGTTCTGCATTACCTTGTTGTTCCCTGACACCCATATTTCCACTGTTCTGTTGTTGGTGGGGTGGTCTATATGGTTGAACTTGCTGACCCCAATTCTTCCCCCCTTGTCTCTAGCTTCCATAATTCGACACATAATTCATATTTTCTGGATAAGGAGGGTGATGACATTCTGCATTCCAGTGATTACCATGTGGATGACTAATGCAAGATGTGCATAAGCCCCCATTGGTAGTGTCTACGATGTGTACCTGCTGCTTTTGTCCTGATTCTTCCACCTTCTTAGTAAGTATACTCATTTGTGTTATGAAGGTGGCCACGTTCTCTGCAATAGAATTAGATGGATCGAATGGCACTGAGTGAACTACATGAGTAATGGGTGCATTTGTTGTTGTCCATCCTGAATTATGTGCCATTTTATCAAGTAAGATTTGACTTTCTCTCCATGTTTTGCTCAAGAATGCTCCACCAGCCGAAGCATCAACATTTGCTTTAATAGTATTAGCCAAACCCATATAAAAATGCTGCCCCAACATTTGCTCTGGAATACCATGTTATGGACAGATAACCAGCATCCCCTTAAATCGTTCCCATGTCTCTTGCAGTGTTTCAACTGGTTTCTGTATGAAGCTCAAGATTTCATCAATTTGTTGAGCAGTCTTGTTGGGTGGATGAAACTTGTTCACGAACTGTTTGACTAACTCCTCCCATGTGGTAATGGATTTGATGGGGAGTGAGTTTAGCCAAGCCTGGGCAGCGCCAGTCACTGAGAATGGAAACACCAACAGTTTTATTGCCTCACGAGTGACGTTTGTCTGCCTCTGAGTTTTGCAAATTGACAGGAAGTTTTTTAAATGCTGCTGGGGGTCTTCGATGTATGACCCTGAGAATAGTCCCTTTGTTCTGCAATAAGTGCAGCATATTATTTGTTATCTGGAAGGACTCGGCCTGTGTTTGAGGGACCAGTATCGCAGTGGCCAAATTCTCAATTGTGGGTTGTGCCCAGTCATATAAGGGAGCCTCTGCCCCTATTTGAGCGACTGCGTCTACCACATCATCCCCATTATTGTTCCGGTTGTGTGGATCTTCCATGTTGGTTTCAATTTGTTCAATTTGTGTTTGACGTTTGCTTTTCCGGTTGGTCCGGTTTAGGGCATTGAAAACTTTCTCGGGGTCTGATAAGGCTTCAACTACTTCACCATTCCTCGATGCGTTTCTAGGCATGCACCTGCAACACATTAGCAAACGCTAAATTTTCAATGTAAAAACAAAAATTTAAGGAAAATTGACTATATTTCAGAATTTTGTATTTCTTCCAACTCAATTGATAAAACCGTTAATTCCCCGGAAACAACCCAAAATTTGATCACGCTCAACTATGTCTTATAAAAGACTAAACGGGTGTTGCAAATATAATTCGGGGTATTATGCCCAGAGTCGATCCCACAGGGAATTTACGTATCATTCAAATCTTTAGAATACGCAACTTTACTCAATCAATTCTCTCAAGACTTTTTAATATAAATTGGTGATGTTTTACTAATTCTACTGACAATAATAATAACTAACAATTACTAACAATGTGTTGTAAACAATTATGATAAAGGTATAAGGCTATGGTTTCCCCCGTTAGTGAATTCCTTCTCGGATACTTCTTATAGTTCGATTAGTTGTCTCTATCAATCATGAACACTCTATATACCATAAATCTCTCTCAAGTAATTATGATAATTCACTAGACGCACTCTCTCAAGTTACGCTAGCTAGATTGCATTAGAGTTCACTTTAGATTGCACCCGAAGTATCGTTATTTCTAATCCAACTTCTAAACCATCGGTTATGACTTTCGTCTATACTCCAGGAGTGATTTTGTTCAAACAACTACCTAAATATGCATTCTCTCTCAAGTAGATACATAATAAGTAGGAACAACTAATTGAGGGCCCTCNTTAGCTACTCATATTCATAAGAATTAATTCTAAAATAACTTGCATAATTGAACTACAAAATAATAAGTAAAAGCTATGAAAATCAATGTTTGCTTCACTGAGTAGTAATCCACGCGTTGTTCTTCACGTCAATGGCGTCCTCCCTTCAAGTTGTGTTCGTGAGTCTATTTATATATTTGGGATAAACCCTAAACGTGTAGGAGACTTCTATTCCAATTGGGAAACACTTAAACTCTTCAAAAACTCGGATTTAACCGAAACAAGGGCATGGCGTTTGGGCCCTGGCGCCTGGATAATGCCGTGCTAAGGCAGGCGTTTGGGATCTGGCGCCTGGCGCCTGGCGTCAGGCGTTTGGGCTCAAACGCCCGGCTATAGCCCGGTGCACTCCTCTTCACCTCTTGAGCATATTTTCGATGTATTTGCATCCATTTAGCTCGGTTTCCATCTCCAATGCACCTACACATGAAATAGATTCCATTATGCACATAAAAAGTGCATTTTTATCATTAACGCGCATAAAATGTAAGGCATATAACTTGATAAACTATGAATTCTAGCCACGCATCAGTAGTTCTTCTTCCCTCTGCTTAAACTAGTTGCCATTGATGAATGAGGTTATCTCTTCTGCTTTATGTAAACGTGACTGTATAGATGTTTATTAGTAAATTAATGAACCTGTGAATGTGATAAATATTGTTTTGTTGTTGGTATTTCTTTGTTGGAATATTCTGTATATTTCAGGCCAAATGAATATAAATATGGTAAATACTCATAGTTCTACACTTAGAAATAAAGCTGCACTAAAGTGTAGATCTGACCTTCTCTATGGTTAGGTTCTCTCTATAAGTATGCAGAAAATATGCTTTCAATTTAGTCTCTTTGGTCAATAAAGAGATTCAACAAGAAAATCTCTAGATAGGTTAGTATTGGCACTAGGGTAGATGAATCTGACCTGTTAATGGTCAAATTCACCCCATGACAGTGCATACAAGTAGTATAAATAGCTGAAGTTTACCCCTTTTTAAAAGGTGTAAAGTATGTAGTTAAAGAGGGCATTAGAGTTGAGGAATCTGAACCTTTGAATGGTCAAATTCATCCTCTAAGAATGCCTAAGGTCTTCTATATAGCTAGAATTATGTTAGTATTAGCACTAGGGTAGATGAATCTGACTCTTCAGTGGTCAAATTCACCCTATAATAGTGCACAAACAGTAGTTAGCTTGCTGAAAATTATCCTTCAAAGGATATAAAGTGGGAAATTAGGAAGAGCCTTAAGGAATCAAAGTCGAACTCACAAAATAGTCGGATTCACTCCTCAAAGTGCCAAGAGTGGTCAAAAGATGTGACTAAATGTTAACTTTAATGAGGATGACCATCAATAGTCTCAACGAAATAGCCTCATTGGATTTAAATCTGACTCCTCTCCATGGTCAAACGCATCCCAAATGAATAAAGATCTATGTTCAGTAGTGTTCGAAATCGTATCAAGGGTAAAGTGAATCTGACCCTTTTCATGGTCAAAATTCCTTCCATAATAATACATAAAATTCTTTAGTTGGAGGTTTACATGTGCTGCTATTAAGATTAACCAAAAAGATGTCTAG
Organism: Nicotiana knightiana; assembly: GCA_005239525.1. Classification (NCBI taxonomy): domain Eukaryota; kingdom Viridiplantae; phylum Streptophyta; class Magnoliopsida; order Solanales; family Solanaceae; genus Nicotiana; species Nicotiana knightiana. The sequence goes on along the minus strand of ML369699.1, from coordinate 20,165 downwards.
ACAAAGCAGTAATTTCGAGCTCTTATTTAGCTCATGAATAGTTTTATATTTCTTAGAACTGTAATAAACATTATTACTATAAAACAACGCTCAAAGAATATGAATCTCATCCAATGATCAGGTTTTATCCTAATTAGAAGTGCTCAAATATTTGTAAGTGACTGTTTAGTTTCAAAATAGCATCTAGAGAACTGGACCTGAACCTTCCCTAATAGGCAGATTTGTTCTCTACTGATGCATAAGAGCTCAATCTTGTTCGAGGCTCAAAGGTAATTGTAGGTCCGCATAGAGGCCACCATTAGTATCTAATTAATTAATTCTTAGCATCCCGTTAGAAATCTCTTTCATAGTACAAGTGATGTAACAGTAAGTTTATTAGGCCATGTGCACATTTATTTTGGTGTTGGAATAAATTGGACTGGACATTTTGAAGTTAATCCTCAAGTTGTCATTTCTTCTTATTAACGTGACAGCCCAGGAAGTTAATTATAAATATTCATGTCTTGTTTTTCTGTTGTCTTAAAATATCCATGTAAAATGGCATATAATGATTAATACTTAATTGAAATTTGAAAACACCTTCTCATTCCACGTTTCGATTTGCGTAACTTATCTCAAACCTGTGGATTTTCTCTATACGTGAATTTTACGTTTCAAAACAGCATTGTTAGTAGTTAAAAGGATAGTAATTATCCAAATTTGATTCTGATTTTTACATTAAAGTTGTTGGGTAGCTACTTCTGCTAGTATACTTGATTAGTCATGCTTGGCTAAATTGTCTAAACTACATGTCCTATGAACTAGCCACAATCAGGATTGGCCAAAAGAGTTGAAATTATTTGGGGCTAAAATATGGCCATAGCCCGAAACTTGTTGTCTTTAGATTAATGAAATTCACTTCTAGGCAATCCTTTAGGTATAACCACATCTTTAGTTTGAAATTAGGTCACCACCTAAAAATTACCCTAAACCACACTCGGGAGTGGCAACTCATGCCCCCGACCCTCAACTCCAAACAACTAAATAAAAATGCACATAATAGTTAATTGGAATGCCTAACACCTTCTCCCGGGTTAATAGTTAAGCGACCGTGCTAGAACCACAGCACTCGGGAATGCCTAACACCTTCTCCCGGGTTAACAGAATTCGTACTCGGATTTCTGGTCGCAGACAAATTAAAACAGAGTCTAATTTCCCTCAGTTTGTGATTTTAAAACAAAACGGTGTCCCGGAGCATCGTCAAAAATCCGGGTGGCGACTCTGAAACAACAATAAATCCTAAAACCGAATAATGTCACTTTAATTGGAAAAACTCCCTTATTACCCTTCATTAATCCGAGGGTGAAAAAAGGAGGTGTGACAGCTCTGGCGACTCTGCTGGGGATCGAACCCAAAATCTCTGGTTTAGGGTTCAAGAATTCGAGCTGATAATAGACTGTTTTATTTGGCTTTATTATCTGATTTCTACATGTTTAAACCTAACGTGCTAAATGTCGCTTTTTACCGGTTTGATATTATCTGAACAATGTATAAATTGTGCCGAAACCCTCTTCTCTCTGAGTCTTCTAAATCATCTGGGAAGTGTGCACTTCGTATGACTTCTTTTCTGTTAGAGTCATATCCAAATTTTAGAATGAGGTACGGACAAGTTGTAAAGCCGGTAAAGCTTCTATATTCCCGGTACGCTACCCCGACCTCGGCTCGAGCTGTCCGCTCGGGTAAGCCTGGTCTAGAACAAAACCCCAGGTTTAAACCTAGAATATCAAAGCCTCATGTCGTATTCCTAGTAGGAAATCTTATTTGCATCATGTGCATTTGAATTAGGGGACTCAACACAGGGGTTGGGTCCGTCTAGGACAGGTGTACCTGAATTGACAGACTAACCTGATGCTTCTTACCTGCTACATATGTATTTATTTGTTTCGTCTTGTGTGTTGACCGGCTAAAACTAAAAACAAATGAACAGAAAAACCAAGAGTGAGGTAGAATAGAAAAAATCCACCTTATTTTGAAAATCCTCGTATTTACCTTGAAACTTCGCCAAAATTTCTAAAAAATATATATAAAACAAAATGAGTGGGTGTATATTTTTTATCAGTTAGGATTTTCTCGAACTACGGTTTGTTTGATTCTCACGGATGTGGGATACGTAGGCAACCCTCATCGGGTCCAACTCCATTTTTCAAAATCAAAAGGATATATAGCCCTAAACAAAATTAGGTGATGCCATTATAGCCTGATCGCCCAAGTGGGGCGCCGGAAGGCCGTTTTGCAAAGGTTGCCGCCTGTTGTTCTGTCTTTAAATTTCGACCTAATTCACGAACACAGACTTAAAGGGCCGTACTCGCAAAGGTGGTCTTTATTACAAAACCCTTTGGCCAAAATGACACTTTCCAAAATTTTTATGTGGTTTTAATCAGAAACGAATGAGCAGGATGAATACAGTTGAAAATATCCCCTTCAGGGAAGTCGAGGAAATCCCTTTAGGACTCCATATGTGATGGAGCAACTTGGGGGAAACTAGTAGAAAGTCTGTTATGAAAGCTTTAGGGGGACTTACTGGCCTTTTAAAGTTGAAGTTGAGGTTGGACATCGTCGATGCTCTAGTACCATTTTGTGATCCCGCCCACAACGTATTCCACTTTTCATACTTTGAATTGACGACCACGCTAGAGGAAATAGCAGGGTATGCTGGTCTCAATGACAATCTCAGAAGTCGGTACCCAGTGGCACCCAAGGCGGTAACTCCCCACAAGTTTTTGGATCTGTTGAACATTAATCGGGACATCCAAGGTCCACACTTTTCCGAAGGTTTCTGCTCTTTCTATTTCCATTATAGACCTTATGGAGATCCCCAGGGTTATGAGACTAACAACACTGGTATAACTCACAAAGATCATGCTAAATGGGAAGCCCGCCGGGGGTTAGCTTTTGTGGTAGCATTTTTGGGCACCTTGATTTACCCAAGAAGTGACGGATGCATAGACATTGGGCTTGTGGGAATAGCAGACTTCATGATGAAAAAGTCCAATGGCACACATATACCGATGGTGTTAGCCGAGATTTACCATGCTCTAACAATTTGCCAATCTGGGGGAAAATTCATTGAGGGGAGCAACCTACTCCTACAAATCTGGTTGATCGAGTACCTCTGTCACCGCCAAGGCTACATGAACTACGGTTTCACCGATTTGAAATACATCGAGGAACATAGTACTCGGGTAAAAGGCCACCAATTTCCTAAAGTCACGGAAGCCTGACACTCATACTTGAGCTCACTGACTGCCAACCAAATCGAGTGGACGTTCGGGTGGCTCCCTCTCAGCGAGGTTATCAATATGTCTGCCTAGGTTTGTTATCTCCTATTAATGGGTCTGCGAATCATTCAGCCATATGCCCCGCACCGGGTCTTATGCCAGTTGGGGAGACAACAGGGTGTTCCCCATTATGAGGATTTAAGCCAACAAGCCATTGAGTTATGCCCAAGAGTTGTATTTCCCGAAGGCAGGGTCCGTGAAATATGGAATGAGTGCAGTTTTTTAGAACCTCAAACTCGAGTGAGGGACTTATCCAAAGGGGAAGTGGAGCCCGCCTACGCCTCTTGGTACGACGTAAGAGGCAGGGAGAATCAAGAGCAAGAAAGACCCACAAAGAGACCCCACGTACAACAATCACCAAGCAAACTCAAGAGCATTAGGCCTGGTTATAAAACGAAAACAGCTACCGAGCCACAATAAGCCAGTTGGAAGCCCAGGTCATGGAAATCAAGTTCAGAAACTTCTACATACTGCCACAATTGAACGGGAGAAAAATAGATTAGCCCAAAAAAACGAAGTTCTCCGGGCCAAAATACAGGAATTAAAAACAGCTGCTGAGAACCCGGAGAGAAGCAGAACTGATGAAAGGCTTATCAACAGCCTGAGGCACCAGGTATGCATCTATGGGAATGATTTATACAAAGTTGAAGAAGAATTGGTAGTAATCTGCGCTTCTTGGCCTTTCGATGAAATGTGTACTCCCTACTTTCTGGCAGGAAGAACTCCAGAATGTAGGCATCTTGTTCCTTATCCCTCAACTCATCAGGTGGTTCAGATAACTCTATTTGCATATCATCATCCCAACACAATGTGAAAAAATGGTTGGAGTGTGTACCAACATCCTCAACACTAACGACACTAGATTCAACAAAGTATGTATCCTCGATGTCCTTGGTTAACTCTAGTATCTTTTCTACCACATCAGCATCCTCCGATTTCAGTTCCAACCTGGGTGGTTCTTCAATAGATGGCCTGGCCGGCGGGTTCTCTCTTTCCTCTACGTATAGTGACTCAAACTCGAGATCTTTTTGCCATACTCCTTTTTCGTCAAGTGCTAACACCCAATATGCCAGTTCTTCACTGTTCATATCATCTAGATTCATCAAACATTCATCCAAAGGATCCCCAACAGTCAGGGATGCATCATCGTTTTCTGAGATCACATTCACAGCATCAATAAGAAAGCAGTTGGCAAACTCACTAGGTCGCCTCATAGACTTCTGCACGTTGAAAGTGATTTCTTCATCATTGAGCCTCATCCTAAGTCACCAGTCTCACAATCGATAAGAGCTCTACCTGTGGTCAAAAATGGCCTTCCCAAGATTATGGGAATTTCCTTATCCACTTTGCAGTCTAATATCAGAAAATCAGCAGGAAATACAAACTTCCCCACTTGCACCAATACATCATCTATAATACCCGACGGTCTCTTCACCGTCCTATCAGCAAGTTACAGCAGCATGGAGGTGGGCCTGGCTCTACCAATCCCCAGTCTTTTATATATGGCTAGCAGCATCAGATTAATGTTGGCCCCCAAGTCACATAGAGCTTTGTTGAAAGCTAAGTTGTCAATGGTACAAGGAATTGTAAAACTCCCTGGGTCAGATAACTTTTCAGCAATAGGGCACGTCACCACCGCAGTACAAGTCTGAGTAAGGGTGACAGTAGCCAGATCTTGGAAGTCAACTTTTCTGGACATCAAGTCCTTCATCATTTTAGCGTAACCAGGCATTTCCTTCAACGCATCAATCAATGGGATATTTACATGTATTTGCTTTAGCATGTCCAAGAACTTTTTGTACTTTTCATACTTTTGGTATTTGGCCAGCCTCTGAGGGAATGGAGCTGGCGGTCTCTTTTT
>ML369699.1:0-14440 GCA_005239525.1 Nicotiana knightiana | reverse complement strand
CCCCCCTTGTCTCTGGCTTCCATAATTCGACACATAATTCATATTTTTTGGATAAGGAGGGTGATGACATTCTGCATTCCAGTGATTACCAAGTGGTTGACTAATGCAAGATGTGCATAATCCCCCATTGGTTGTGTCTACGATGTGTACCTGCTGCTTTTGTCCTGATTTTTCCACCATTTTAGTAAGTATACTCATCTGTGTTATCAAGGTGGCCACGTTCTCTGCAATAGAATTAGATGGATCGAATGGCACTGAGTGAACTACAGGAGTAATGAGTGCATTCCTTGTGGTCCATCCTGAATTCTGTGCCATTTTATCAAGTAAGATTTGACTTTCTCTCCACGTTTTGCTCAAGAATGCTCCACCAGCCGAAGCATCAACATTTGCTTTAACAGTATCAGCCAAACCCATATAAAAATGCTGCCCCAACATTTGCTCTGGAATACCATGATGTGGACAGATAACCAGCATCCCCTTAAATCGTTCACATGTCTCTTGCAGTGTTTCAACTGGTTTCTGTCTGAAGCTCAAGATTTCATCAATTTGTTGAGCAGTCTTGTTGGGTGGATGAAACTTGTTCACGAACTGTATGACGAAATCCTCTTATGTGGTAATGGAATTGATGGGGAGTGAGTTTAGCCAAGTCTGGGCAGCGCTAGTCTCTGAGAATGGAAACACCAACAGTTTTATTGCCTCATGCGTGACGTTTGGCTGCCTCTGAGTTTTGCAAATTGACAGGAAGTTTTTCAAATGTTGTTGGGGGTCTTCGATGTATGAACCTGAGAATAGTCCCTTTGTTCTGCAATAAGTGCAGCATATTATTTGTTATCTAGAAGGACTCGGCCTGTATTTGAGGGACCAGTATCGCAGTGGCCAAATTCTCAGTTGTGGGTTATGCCTAGTCATATAAGGGAGCCTCTTCCCCTATTTAAGCGACTGGATCTACACATCATCCCCATTATTGTTCCGGTTGTGTGGATCTTCCATGTCAGTTTCAATTTGTTCAATTTGTGTTTGACGTTTGCTTTTCTGGTTGGTCCGGTTTAGGGCCTTGAAAACTTTCTCGGGGTCTGATAAGGCTTCAACTACTTCACCAGTCCTCGATGAGTTTCTAGGCATGCACCTGCAACACGTTAGCAAACGTTAACTTTTCAATGTAAAAACGAAAATTCAAGGAAAATTGACTATATTTCAGAATTCTATATTTCTTCCAACTCAATTGATAATACCGTTAATTCCCCGGCAACGGAACCAAAATTTGATCACGCTCAACTATGTCTTATAAAAGACTAAACGGGCGTTGCAAATATAATCCGGGGTATTATGCCCAGAGTCGATTGGACATGGAATTTACGTATCAATCAAATCTTAAGAATACGCAATTTTTACTCAATCAATTCTCTTAAGACTTTTTAATATAAATTGGTGATGTTTTACTAATTCTACTGAGAATAATAATAAGTAACAATTACTAACAATGTGGTGTAAACAATTATGATAAAGGTCTAAGGCTATGGTTTCCCCCGTTGGTGAATTCCTTCTCGGATACTTCTTATAGTTTGATTAGTTGTCTCTATCAATCATGAACACTCTATCTACCATAAATCTCTCTCAAGTAATTATGATAATTTACTAGACGCACTCTCTCAAGTTACGCTAGCTAGATTGCATTACAATTCACTTTAAATTGCACCCGAAGTATCGTTATTTCTTNTAATTGAGGGCCCTTCAATCATCTACAACAAGAACGTAGTTGAACAAATAGAGATTAATCAACCAATCAAAACTATATTAATATCACAATAAGTTTATCCCCAAACGGGTTCCACCAAAACCCTAGGTTAATAATATTAGCTACTCATATTCATAAGAATTAATTCTAAAATAACTTGCATAATTGAACTACAAAATAATAAGTAAAAGCTATGAAAATTAATGTTTTCTTCACTGAGTAGTAATCCACATGTTATTCTTCACTTTAATGGCTTCCTCCCTTCAAGTTGTTTTCTTGAGTCTATTTATATGTTTGGGATAAACCCTAAACGTGTAGGAGACTTCTATTCCAATGGGGAAACACTTAAACTCTTCATAAACTCGGATTTAATCGGAACAGGGGCCTGGCGTTTGGGACCTGGCGCCTGGATAATGCCAGGCTAAGGCAGGCGTTTGGGCTCTGGCGCCTGGCTAACGTCAGGCAGGGTCAGGGGTTTGGGCTCTGGCGCCTGGCTAACGCCAGGCAGGGTCAGGCGTTTGGGCTCAAACGCCCGGCTATTGCCCGGTGCACTCCTCTTCGCCTCTTGAGCGTATTTTCGATGTATTTGCATCCATTTAGCTCGGTTTCCATCTCCAATGCACCTACACATGAAATAGACTCCATTATGAACATAAAAGTGTATTTTTATCATTAACGCTCATAAAATGTAAAGCATATAACTTGTTAAACTATGAATTCTAGCCACGCATCAGTAGTTCTTATATTTATAGAAAATATCGGCTACAAGTTTTCTGTAATCAAAAGTGTTTTATTTTATGAATGAAAATTTTAGAATGAAACTTTTTCTGTCCTTTGGTTTGGCTAGCATGAACTACGTGATGATCTGATTAACGCGGCACCGTGATACGTAGACAATCCACATAGGATTCGATCATAACCATAAGAAAAGAAACCAAGCGAGGAATAAAATAGCGAAAACAATAACAGAAGAAGGGTAAGAATACAATAAAGCCGGGATGAAGTACACAACTGTTGCAAAACATATAGAAAAAACATCAGGTGCATTGCATACCCCGTACGTGCGATTGCCTATGTGATAAATGTTTCAACCTAACGTTTGTTGGTTCAATCTTAAGGTATTTTAAGGTGTTTGGTTTTGCGGTAACCTGGCTTCCCATCCTTACTTCACTAAATCAAAAGGGAGCATAGAAATGACGTCTGAAAGTCACCTGCCAATCGTCAACTCTTCTATGGAAGACCTAAATCCAGTCATCCCAACATCTAAGTCAGCAACATCTGAAGAGAACAGGACTCTGCGTTACCGCATGCTGGAAATGTGGGACGCATGGTCCAATGGTAGGGAACAACCCAGTACCATCCCGGGTTTCCCAGAAATAATCCTCAGGGCAGGCAGGACGTCCAACATCCCCATAAGCTACCCAACCACGCCATTTGGGTATCCAACTATGTCGGCTCACTTTGCCGGAAGGCCTTCTGATGTTCTCCCCCAGGCTTTGTTTTTTTGTGTGTCTTCCAGCATTTTCACCGCACCACCAATCTCCGCCACGGCTCCACCAACTATCTCCGGGCCAAGTTTCGAGCCGCCGGCATTCACATTCCAAACACCATCCGCCCATCAGCATACCGCTCATGCTACTCCCAATGCATATCCCCAACAAACTCAGCCTGAGTTCATTTTGGGACAGGATAAGAAAAGCTTCGAGCATGAAGAGATAGCTCGAAAAATGAAGAGTATTAAATAGAGCCTAAAAAATATACAGGGGCTGAGCGGGCAGAAAAGTGTCTCCTATGCGGGCCTGTGCATGCTCCCGCATGTCCATTTGCCTCTCGGGTTCAAAACCCCGAAATTCGAAAAATATGACGGACATGGAGACCCCATAGTCCATCTGAAAAGGTACTACAACCAGCTCAGGGGAGCAGGTGGGAAGGATGAACTTCTCATGGAATATTTTGGAGAAATCATGACGAGGATTGCATCAGAATGGTACATGGACCAGGATATATACTGCTGGCACATATGGCATGACTTGGCATGGGACTTTGTCCGGCAATTCCAATACAATGTGGACATCGCTCCCGATAGAAACTCATTATCCAATCTCAAAAAGAAACCCTCAGAGAGTTTCAAAGAGTACGCCACCAAATCGCGCGAGCAGGCCTCCGGGTCAAACCTCCGATGGATGAGGTTGAAATGGTCAGTGTTTTTCTACAAGCACAGGAAGCTGATTACTTTCAAAATATGATGTCCGCCATGGGCAAACCATTCGCAGAAGCAATTAAAATTGGAGAAATGGTGGAGAATGGTCTAAAGACTGGTCGTATCCTGAGCCAATCTGCCATAAGAGCAACCTCTCAGGCCATCCAAAGTGGATCTGGAGTTGCAGCCAACAGGAAAAAGAAGGAAGAAGGGGCCATGATGGTGTCCGATGTGAGGAAGCCTCGACAATACACACGCCCATTTCCCAAAGCTTCCCAACGTTACTATCCTCACCAAGATGCAGCTTATGCTTCGCCCCCTTTTCCCTATGCGGTAATGAGCGCTCAACCACATCCCAGGCTGCAACAACAATACAATCAGAATAAAACTCCACCCCCAAAAAATAACCATCGTCCCCCAGCTCCATATAATCAATGCCCTCCTCAAAACAGCTACCCGTACAATGCCTATCCCCTACCACCACCAAGGAGACTTAACTTCACTCCCATCGGAGAGTCGTATTCCAGCCTCTTCCCAAAGTTGGTCCAGATGGGACGAAGAAGCTCCCAATGTGACGAACAATCCACTGCCCGCTCACAATCAAGGACCCGTCATCGGCATGATTTGCGAAAACAAGGATTTTGATCCTTCTCTAAAAGCCATCATCGCCATCGCATATGTAGAAAGAAAACCCAAGGCGGCACCCAAACCAGTCAAGGAGATGAAAAAGAGTAATTCCGCTCCCCAGGTCACGGAAAGGGCTGAGACTGGAACAAATAAGGGACCCCCTAAAGACACTGTCCTTTACATCCCCAAGGCACACAGGGAGGAACAAAAGGTGTGGAGCCCTCCCAAAAGGTTACAATTTAACGAGGCAATAATGAATGGCTCAAAAATGTATGCCCCGAAGGGAAAGTATGCGGCGCAGGGGCAAATAATTTCACCAAGGCTGAATGAGCCCGTGGTTATTAGCCACGCGTCGCAAACCCCCATGAAGAATACTACTGTCGTCCCGTGGAATTACCGCAGAACGTTGGTGACACACAAAGGGAAAGAGGTTACTGGGGAAACAGGTAATATAAACTAATCAGAGAAATACCTCGACCCAGAAGAACTAAACCAAAGCAAGCTGAAACGCTTTCCGCCTAAAAGGCCAATCAGTACCGGAGAGGTAGAAGAATTCTTTTAGAATATGATAACCGCTGAATACGCCATAATCGAGGAGCATAGAAAGTCCCCCACTCAGGTCTCACTCCTATCCTTGCTGGTAAATTTAAGCGAGCATCAGAAGATCCTAATCAAAACCCTTAACGAAGCATACATTCCGGCCAACACCACAGTCGAGCAAATAGAAAGAATGGCAGAACGATTCTTTGAAGTCAACCGGATCTCATTCAGCAAGAATGACTTTCCTCCGGAAGGGGATACCCACAACAAAGCTCTTCACCTAACCATTAAATGTGAGGGTTACTATGTGAAAAGGGTAATGATGGACGGTGGATCCGGGGTTGACATTTTCCCTCTATCGACCTTAAAAAGGATGGAGATCGGAGCTGAGTGAATCAGGCCCAACAACGTGTGCGTCTGTGCACTCGATGGTATCAAGAGAGACACGATCGGGGAGATTGATCTGGTCTTGACAATCGGCCCGGTAGATTTCAAAGTGACATTCCAGGTCATGGATACAGATACTTCCTTCAATTATCTCCTAGGGAGGCCTTGGATCCATGCAGTCGGGGCAGTGTTGTATACTCTCCACCAAATGGTTAAATTCGAATATGAGGACCAGGAAATCATGGTCCATGGAGAAGACGAGCAGTCTATTTACAGGGACCCATTGGCCCCATGCCTGGAAGCAAGAGAGGGCAGCGAGCAAATAGTCTACCAGGCTTTCGAAGTAGTGGTTGCGGACCAGCGTGAGGAAGGAAACCCGTGACCTCAACCCTTACTATCAAACGCGTAAATTATGGTCACCAATGACATGATCAAACATGGGTACACACCTGGAAAAGGACTCGGGTGTCCTTGCAAGGCATTAAAGAACCCATCACTTTGCCTACCAATAAAAGGCTTTTTGGCATAAGGTTTCAAGCTACCCCCGACGATGAACAATGGGCTGACCAACGCAAGAAAAATGGTTGGGTATTGCCTCAGCCGATCCCACACATCATGGCATCATTTTTCAAACCAAAATATGTGGAGGAAGAGGAAGAGGCTTTCACGGCCGAAGAAATAGAAGAAATATGCGGGGCGATAAGGCAGATGTTGTACGAGGCCCATATGGTCCAACCAGGAGAAGGCTCCAATACTGCCGAAGTACAGTATATGGGGCCTGATGCCAAGTTGCAAAACAGGGAGGCTACTTCATTCCCTGCCAGGCGGGAGTCTCGGTAGTTCAGCTTTTGCCATCATTTATGCACTATGAGTTATTTCAGGGTGTCACTCAAGTGTCTTTTAAATTCTTGACTTTAAATTCTGATGTAAACCCTCCTATGTTCATATTCAATGAAATGAAATCAAAATTTCATCATCTATTATTCTTTCTGATTTTGTTTTACTTTTCTTATTTTTTAGTCCTAATAATGCGGCTTTAAAAAACATGACATGCTTGCAGACTTCATGTTCTGATCCTAAAATGTCGTCTAACCTCGAAATAATGAATCAAGAATTGGAATATGACGAAGAAGAGGCTTTTAGAGAAATAAATCGAGAATTGGAACAGTTCGAGAACAAGCCTAAGCCAAACTTAAACGAAACGAAACCCGATAACTTGGGCAACGAGGAAGAGATTAGAGAAACCATGATAAGCGTCCACACAGATGAAGAGACTAGAGACGCCCTGATTCAACTCCTTTTTGAATTCAAGGACGTTTTTGCTTGTTCCTACGACGACATGCCTGGATTAAGTATGGACTTGGTGGTACACAAATTTTCAACCTACCTCGGTCATCCACCTGTCCAACAAAAATAGAGGAAATTTAAAATAGACATGAGTGACAGGATCAAAGAAGAGGTCGCTAAACAACTAAAGGCTGGAGTAATCCGAGTGGTCCAATACACCACCTGGCTGGCCAATGTAGTTCCGGTACCTAAAAAGGACGGAAAGGTCCTAGTATGTGTCGACTAATGGGATCTGAATAAAGCTAATCCCAAAGATAATTTTCCACTACCAAACATACACATCCTACATGACAATTGTGCCAAACACAAGGTACAGTCTTTTGTCGATTGCTATGCCGGATATCACCAGGTGTTGATGGATGAAGAAGGTGCAGAAAAGACATCCTTCACTACACCCTGGGGAACATACTGCTACCGGGTCATGCCATTTGGTTTAAAGAATGCTGGGGCGACATATATGAGTCCATGACCGCCATATTTCACGACATGATGCATCAGAAGATTGAGGTGTACGTGGATGATGTGATCATTAAGTCCAGAACCCAAAGTGACCATGTGCAGCATTTGAAGAAATTCTTCAAATGCCTGTGCAAATATGATTTGAAATTAAACCAGGCCAAATGCGCTTTCGGTGTTCCATCCAAAAAATTACTGGTATTTATAGTCAGTCGACGGGGCATTAAGCTGGACCCAGTGAAGATAAAATCTATTCGGGATCTCCCACCTCCAAGAACCAAGAAGGAAGTCATGAGTCTGTTGGGTAGGTTGAATTACATCAGCGGGTTCATCGCTCAGTTGACCTCCACGTGTGAGCCTATATTCAAGCTATTGAAAAAAGATGTGTCCATCAAATGGACAGACAAGTGCCAGGACGCTTTTGACAATATCAAAGAATATCTGTCAAATCCTCCAGTATTAGTCCCACCAGAACCATGGAGACCTTTGTTCCTATACCTGACGGCGCTGGAAAATTCCTTTGGGTGTGTCCTTAGGCAACACGATGCGACCGGGAAGAAATAGCAGGCCATTTATTACTTAAGCAAGAAGTTCACAAACTACGAGGCCAAGTATTCTCAGTTAGAAAGGACTTGTTGCGCTCTAACTTGGGTTGCTCATAAGCTCAGACATTATCTGTTGGCTTATACCACCTACCTCATCACGAGGCTGGATCCTTTGAAGTACATAATCCAAAAGCCAATGCCCACCGGGAGATTAGCAAAATGGAAAATCTTGCTCACAGAATTCGATATTCTCTATGTCACTCGCACCGCTATGAAAGCTCAAGCATTGGCCGATCATCTAGCCGAAAATCCGGTCGATGATGAATACCAGCCCTTGAGCACTTATTTCCCGGATGAAGAAATCAATTTCGTCGAAGTAATATCGGAAGGCGCTGACACCTGGAAAATGTTCTTCAACGGGGCAGCCAATGCGAAAGGTATTGGGATAGGGGCAATCTTTATTTCACCCACAGGACAACACTACCCAGCCACGACCCGCTTCTATTTTTTTTGCACAAACAATAGCCGAATATGAAGCTTGTATAATGGGCACAAACATGGCCATTGACATGGATATAGAAGAGTTGTTGATCATGGGGGACTCCGATTTTATCATTAAGCAGGCTCAGGGGGAGTGGGAAACTCGAGATGTTAAACTCCTTCCCTACAGACAGCAGGTGGAGAATCTTAGTAAGCGATTCAAAGTCGTCGAGTTCAGATATATTCCTTGATGCCACAATGAGTTAGCCGATGCACATGCCACCCTAGCTGCAATGCTACCCTATCCAGGTAATGTTCGCATAGACCCATTGGAGATCCAAATCAAGGAAAGACATGGTTACTGCAACACAGTCGAAGTAGAGCCCGATGTCCAACCATGGTATCACGATGTTAAAATATTTTCGAAGACAAAAGAATATCCCGAGCAGGCCAACGAAGACCAAAAGAGGACCATCCGAAGGCTCGCCAGCAGTTTCTTCCTAAGTGGGGAAGTACTATATAAAAGGACTCCCGATCTAAATTTGTTAAGATGTGTAGACGCTAAAGAAGCCGAAAAGATCATGAGCGAAGTCCATTAAGGAGTGTGCGGTCCCCACATGAATGGGTACGTCCTCGCAAAGAAAATGTTGCGGGCTGGATAGATTGTTTCGGTTTCGTCCGGAAGTGCCATAAGTTTCAAATACATGGTGACCTGATCCATGCGCCGCCTTCAGAACTGCATCCTATGTCGGCACCCTGGCTATTTGTTACTTGGGGAATGGATGTCATTGGGCCAATCGAGCCAAGGGCCTCAAACGGGCACAAATTCATTTTTGTTGCTATCGATTATTTCACAAAATGGGTCAAGGTCGTCACATTCAGAGTTGTGACTAAGAAAGCAGTGGTGGATTTCGTGCATGCTAATATCATCTGTCGTATTGGTATCCCAAAAACTATCATTATCGACAATGCCGCGAACCTGAAAAGTAACTTGATGAGGGAGGTGTGTTAATAGTTCCAGATAACACACCGCAACTCGACCCCTTACCGGCCCAAAGCAAATGGCACCGTTGAAGCAGCAAACAAAAACATCAAGAAGATTCTCAGGAAAATGATCCAAACATCCAGGCAATGGCATGAAAAGTTGCCTTTTGCATTGTTGGGATATCGCACGACCGTGCGTACATCGGTGGGAGCTACCCCTTACCTATTGGTTTATGGCACTGAAACCGTAATACCCGCCGAAGTCGAAATTCCTTCCCTTCGGGTTATTGTCGAAGCAGAAATTGAAGACAATGAGTGGGTCAAGACCCGACTGGAGCAATTAACTCTGATTGATGAGAAAAGAATGGCCGCAGTGTGCCACGGACAATTATACCAGCAAAGAATGGCCCGCGCTTACAACAAGAAAGTGCAACCTAGGAACTTCGAGGTAGGGCAACTCGTTTTAAGACGTATCCTTCCGCACCACGAAGAAGCGAAAGGAAAATTCGCCCCAAACTAGAAAGGTCCATACATCATAAGGAAATTGCTACCAAAAGGAGCGTTATACCTGGGGGACATCGAAGGAAATGACCCCGAAAGAGTTGTCAATGCAGATGCCGTCAAATTGTACTATGTTTGATCCTCCGCATATTGGCAAGTGTTCTCCGGCTGGGATGACGAAGGCTTTCATTCTCGCTACCCAAACACCATTAACCCATTTTGCAAACCCTTTGCGTCGGTTACTCTTATTTGATTACCCTCTTTGGAACCCGAAGTTTTGTCATTGAAAAAAAAAGAGGGGGGGGGGGTTATATATATATATATAAAAAATAAAAAAATAAAAAAACCTGAAATACGTTCGACTTGATTTTGAAATGATACATAGGCAGCCTCTCCATGGGGTTCAGTTACACCAAAATAAAATTCCACATTTCCCCAAGAGTTTAAGTTGGGGCAGATGTTATGATTCAGCGACGTTTTCGCATAAAAGGTTCCAAAGTTGTAATTCAATACAAATTCTTGTCACCAAAAACCCTTTTCAAGTCCTTCCGATCAATTGGCAAAGATGTCCAAAATTGGAATATACGGTTGTTCGGAGCAGATACAAGCAATGAGAGAAACAAAACGAGAGAGTCTTATCGGTGAAAACACATACGGGCATTGTAAGGCGACGGTGAGTTAGAGAAATTGAAAATGAGAGTCTGTTTAGTGAAAACTCTCAAAGAGCACTACAAGGCGACAGTAAGAAGAGATATTAGAGAGGTTAGTTGGTGAAAACCCGCAAAGGGCGCCACTGGTGAAAGTCGGGGCAAGGTTTCCCAATCTCAAGGTAATGTTTCTGATGAATTTATGAGAGTCAGACGGTTTTACACGGATCAGGCATCCAGTCCAAAGATCATGTCATGTTTTTTGAAGTCCTCGTACACTCCAGATAAGTCCTTCTTTCTTTTCCCCGAAAGGGACACCTTTTGTTTAAATTTGTTGTCCATTCTGTCGTTTATTTTTTCTTTTGAATCCATTTCGGTCTAACTTTGTCCCGAAACTAAAGAAAAGAAAAGATGGCAAGACTGATTTACAGGGCTCTCATTTGATACGGGTCGATATGCAAAAGGCACCCAGCCTCATCAGGGGCATCAAGTCGATCTCGACTGGCCATATCGGCCGATACTTCAAACTCAAAAACCCTTGAAAGGAGAAAATCAAATTGAAGTGCCTATAAAGGCGAATGAAGTAAAAGGTTGAGTCCCACATGGCTAACCTCTCGGCAAGGTTTGAAAATCCGAAATATTCCAAATTCTCTAAAGTTAAAGTTGGAAGAAAAGTCAGAAATGAAAGGCCAATAAAGGAGAAATAAAGTTGGAAAGGTTAAGTCCCGCGACTAACCGTTGCAGGGGAATCAAAAGGGCCAAAACTTCTCCCAATACTCTAGAAATCCAAAAGAAAGGCAAGTGAAAAGCCTACAAAAGCCAAACAAAAATTTTGGGTCCCACGTGACCTATCTCCATGGTAAAATACGGAAAGCCAAGGTCCCGGGGATGAGAGATGAAACCCAGTCCCCAGCAAACGAGCAAGAAAGTGGTCGAGATCTCCGTCACAAGTCAAGTTGTCAAAATCAAGACCGCCAAAACCAACCACTGTTTCAAACTAACAAATTGTTATTTGTTTGAAGGAAATAGGTGTAACCCAAAACAACCTCACAAGAATGCAAGTGTAACAAAAATAAAGGGCGCGAGAGCTAGAAGCGGCTCTGCAGCAACAACTCCAAAAAGAGAAGTTTTCTCTAAAATTCTTTTCCGCATTCACTCGTAATCAAATGAAAAGAAAATAAAAGAAGGAAAACGATGTTGAAAACAATTCAAACCCAAAGTAGTACAGGGCCTCCAACCCCTGGCCAAACATTTTCCAACCAAGGATATCACATTCCTCAGTTGATGCCAACATAGGGTCCCGCACCTAAGAAGACACCGGGGTAACCCGGTGGTCTCTTCTTTTCCTGACAATAGCATAACTTGTTGATCATCCTCAGACACTGGCATAAACCAGTGATCTCCATTTCAGGCAACAACATGACTTGTTGACCTTCCTAGACACTGGCATAACCAGTGATCTCTCTTCCTGACAACAGCATAACTTATTGATCATCTTCAAACACTAGCATAACCCAGTGATCTCTATTTCAAGCAACAACATAACCTGTTGACCTTTCCAGGCACCAACATAACCTGGCGATTTTCCTGAAAACAGCATAACCTGTTGATCATCTCTAGACACTGGCATAACCCAGTGATCTCTATTTCAGGCAACAACATAACCTGTTGACCTCCCCGGACACCGGCATAACCGGGTGATCTTCCTGACAACAGCATAACCTGTTGATCATCTCCATACACTGGCATAACCCAGTGATCACTATTTCAGGAAATAGCATGACCTGTTAACCTTCCCAGACACTGCCATAACCCATCGATCTCTCTTCCTGACAACAATATAACCTGTTGATCATCTTCAAACACTAGCATAACCCAGTGATCTCTATTTCAAGCAACAGCATAACCTGTTGACATTTCCAAACACCAGCATAACCTGGCGATTTTCCTGATAACAGCATAGCCTGTTGATCATCTCTAGACACTGGCATAAGCCAGTGATCTCTATTTCAGGCAACAACATAACCTGTTGACCTCCCGAGACACCGGCATAACCTGGTGATCTTCCTGACGACAGCATAACCTGTTGATCATCTTCAGACACTGACATAACCCTGTGATCTCTTTTCAGGCAGCAACATAACCTGTTGACCTCCCCGGACACCGGTATAACTCAGTGATCTTCCTGAAAACAGCATAACCTGTTGATCATCCCCGGACACCGGCATAACCCGGTGATCTTTCTGACAACAACATAACCTGTTGATCATCTTCGGACACTGGCATAACCCAGTGATCTCTATTTCAGGCAACGGCATAACCTGTTGATCCTTCCCCATACACCGGCATAACCTAGTGATCTCTTCTTGACGACAACGCGAGTTGTCGATCTTTTCCAACATAGGGCCTCCAATCCCTAGTTGATTTCACCTTTAGGCATAGGGTATCCACCCCATAGTCTGCATTCACTCCGGGTACACAGTTCCTGGCCCTTTATTGCTTTCAATAATAAGATAGTATAGATTTTATTACAATAACTCACGAAATTTTCCTAGTAAAAACTGGGGCAGAAAATTTCGTTCGTTTGTTTTGATTCTGTGCAAATTACGTTTCTAGAACATTGGAACTCGAGACGACCAAAAGAAGAAGTTTTGATCCAAAATAACGAAACAAAATAGGAAAGAGAAGATTAAATCCAAAAGTGCACAAACGGGGAAGATGTGGACTATTCAGGATGAGTTTGAAGTCATCCGTCCAGTATGTCTTGCTTTGATCTGAGGAACAACAAGACAAAATCCAGCACCTGCGATTAACAAGCATCGGGATCCCAGGTCGGAGTGAGAAAAAGATCAAGACTCGAGACCAAGTCCTAGATAGGAATCATGTAATTTAGCAGTTGATAGGTTTTAGTTAGTCCTTCATTCTGTACTTGGGTGTAATAAGGAGATCAGCAGCAGTAACAGCAGCAACCGCAGTGAAACCACAGCTACTCGGTAGTCCCAGCTACCAAAGCTTCCAGAACTACACTGACTTGATTCCTTTATAGTCAAGGATATGTAGGCAACCTTTGAAGCAGAGTTCGGCCAAACTTTTCAAAAACAATTCACAATGGAACATACGAATGGGTAAAGTCGTTTATGGTCTCTCACTTTGTCTTCGCCCAGAAACTCTTCGTGTTTTCGAACAAAGAGGGGCATCTGTGAGCATGTGATTTTTTACCCACCATATACTCCTACAAAATTCGATAAAATAAATTAAATTCACATATTTTTGTTGAGTTTTAGTGTTAATTGTGAATTTATTTTGCATTGCATATTCATAATTCATCCTTTAAAATTATTTAAACTTGCGAAAATTAGGCGCATCATTATTATCAAGGAATTATAAAGTTATAGTTAACTAAATAATAGACGAATGATGCTTACTTTACGTAATGTAGTTTTAATAATTAATTATTAAAAACTAATCATCTTTTATTCGATAAATCATGGATTTAATTAGGAATATAGAATTGGTCGTGTTATTCTTGATTAATCTGTAAATAAATAAGGTTTAAATTAATTACTACATTTCATTGATTAAATTAGATTTGAATTTAATTAATTTAATTGGTTTAGTTAATTAAAGGGGATTAAAATCGGACCTAGGCCAAAACTACCCAGGCCCAAACCCCTTCTCTATACACAATACACTCCAGCCCAAACCCCTTACCCGGCCTTCCCAAACCCAGTACCCAAAACGACACCGTTTAAGAGGTGCTAAATTTCAGCCGTTGATCTTTCCAGATCCAACGGCTGAGAACTACCCAATCCCTAACTATATATATGTCCAAAACACACCCCTACCCCTCACTTCACTTAGAAGTCTACCTCCCCTCCCCTTCGTCCGTCTCTCTCTCTCTCTCTCTTCTCTCTAAAAACCCTAGCCGCCTAGGATTCCTACCGTGCTCTGCCCACCGTAAATCGCCTACCGGTGGCGGACGACCTCCAAA
>ML369698.1:7037-51083 GCA_005239525.1 Nicotiana knightiana | reverse complement strand
GAACTTCAGCTGCAAATCCTCAACTCAAATTAAGCCGTTAACCTCCCGAAATCACCCTGAGGCTAAAATCACCTAACGGAGCTAACGGAACCATCAAAATTCAAATCCGAGATCGTTTACCCACAAGTCGACATCCGGTCTACTTTTCCAACTTAAGCTTCCAATTAAGAGACTAAGTGTCTCAAATTCACTCCGAAACTACTCCGGACGCGAGCCAACCAACCCGGTAAGACATATAACAGCTATAAAGTACAAAAGAAGAAAAAATAGAGGAAAACGGGACAAAAACTCCCAAAACGACCGTCTGAATCGTTACATTTATCTACATACGAACTAACATTCATTATACCAATAAAATTGTTTGATAAATGTGCAAGTCGAGTTTTGCTGATGATCGCCTTGACCATAAATCATAGGAAGAATGGGGGAGGCACTTATTAATACATAGGGGGTGTCATAATCGTATTCATAATTAATAAGAAGAAAAAAGTAGAAAATGTGTCAAAAAAGGAAAATATATTGTGATATAAACACAACTATCAATTTTAAAGGGAAAATTTTACATTAGAACAACTGGGATTCATGCTTTTCAACTTTATAGCCCATATTTTAATTTACAATCAACTAGCCCAAAAATAATAGGCTAAAACTCAACATCCAACTCCAATAGGTTCTCAAAATTACTATTTAATTTTAAAAAAGGATTCCTCAAGCATTTAAGTTAATATTCAAATCAGTAATTGTGACTCAAATATTAGTTCAACAAACAAAATCTATTTGGGTGGTGAAAATTAGATTTTTAACAAGCTTAAACATGTGGGTTTAAATTCCGAATTTGATTTTGAGAGAAATTTGGAGTGGGTGTTATTTAGACTTGTTAGAAATAATATAAGGAGGTTGTATATAAAATTTGAAGTCATTTCATGAAGATTTGGACTGGTTTTGAACAAGATTGCAACTGAAAATCGTGGAAGAAGTTCGTCTACAGAAGCTTGTATAAATGTGTATAATAGTGTATAAGATTTGTTTATACACTCATATACACTATTATACAAGATTATACATACTTATACAAAAAACTGACTTCACCTCCTTCCTTGCGTCTTCTCTGAAATTTAATTCAAATCTTTCCCAAATCTACTCCAAATCACTTCAAATTTAAATTTTGAACTTCTTTTGATATTTTCAATCAATTGGAACAACACCCAATCCAAAAAATTAACAAAATAAAAAAAAAAAACCATTTTCAAAAGCAAAGCTTTGAATGGTCTTCAATGGTAGACTTTTACTCTTCAATTTTCTTACATTGCAACCAGGTGACACAAGAGGAGAAACAGAAAATATACAGCCCCTTGAAGCATATGTCGAGGATGTGAGAAGAAGAGAGCGAAAGAAATGTTTTAAGAACACAAATTTAATTCCATAGCTTTTAGAAGTAATGATTGTAAGAACACATATTTTGAATTTGCTAGTGCTTTCAAAATATGTACAATATGAGCTAGGATGGGTAAACCTTAAAAACATGGGCCATTTTTTATTATGATGTGAAGCCGTGTGTATTTTCTTGTAATTCTATTCATTTTTAAATTACATGAACACCCACAGCAAAATAATTACCCACATGATTAACTAAGTACACATATATTCACCAAATATAATGAAAAATCTTATATTTTTTCATGTAATTATGATAAATTTTTATGATTTGGTGTAAACACACAAGAAGCCACTAAATATTATTTTAATATTATTTTTTTAAAATACTCATTATTTCTTCTAGACACACACCTTGACGTGGAATATAATATAAATCAACTATTGTTGGACATACTTAAATGAGCATGAAAATTGAGATTGAGTAGAAGAATGAAGAGGATCAACAAACACACAAGAAATGGATAAAATGTTAGGTCTTAGGGATAGGGGTGGCAATTTGAGTACAAACTCATTAAACCCGATTAACTTACCTAGAAATTAGTAGGTTGGGCTACAAATACTTTAGCTCATAGGTCTATTTGGCTGAGCTTAAGTTAACCCATTATTTTTAGGAAGTTTTACCTCCTATAGCAAAAGTTGATACCTTATTTATTTTAAATAAATATCCTTTTAAAACAATTATATTCCATAGCTACCTTTTGATTTTTATAGCCAAATATCTATTTATGGTCACCTCCTACTCTTAAGCCATAAAATACCTCTTGTATTATTTTTTTCTCTCATTCTTTCAGATTTTTCTCCCCCCTCTCTCTCTCTCAACTCCAGTCTTTCTCCATGAATACAACCACGATTCTCCAAATATAGATCGAAACGGGCAGCTTTGACTCTCAATCTGGAATTTATATTACCAAGTCTCCCTTACACAGAAGAAAGAACCAACACTTCTATCCCTAGTAGTTCAAATTTAAAGGAGCTCTAGTATTATTCATGAGAGAAGAAAATCTCCAGATCTAAAGCTTAAACCCTAAGTTAATCGCCATGGCAGCTATGGTGTCCTCCGTACAAATACAATCAAACCTATGGGACGGAGTGATGGAACTGACCCATTCCTTTTGCCTAAGCCTTCTTATTTTAATTTGATTTTATACAATATTACCATGAAAATTGGAAGAAGTGAATGGTTTGGTGGCTACTGATGGAACATGGGGTTCCTTTTTAGTTTTGGGCTGAGCAACTTGAAGATTCTGTTAATATATATGTAATGTATCTTGCTGTATTTTCATGTATTTCATTATATTCATTGTCTTTTTTTATTGTATTTCAATGTATCTCCCTGTATTCCATGTATTTCATTATATTCACTGTCTCATTGAATTCCATGAATGTATTCACATATTTTTTTAATTAATATAATTTATGTATTCAGATGTATGTATGTATTCAAATTGCTCTGTTTTTGTTGTATTTATCGGTTGGGAAAAATATTCAGCATATTTTCTATGAAGATTGCTATGTTTTTGGGGTATTTTTCGGTTGAGAATCTTTTTTATAACTGGAAATACAAATTTTGCATGTTTTAATTGAGTTTGTTGAGTTATATGAGGAGTATATTACGTTAATTGATTCACTTTCCGTTTAAAAACAACTGAATAAACCATGAATTGTGCTATTCACGTTACTGTATTCACAAATACATATCGTGAATACAGTCGAATACAGTCGAATACCATAATCTGTCTAGCTGTAATCCTCAGTTTCACGCCGTGAATACAGTCGAATACAAAAATCTGTCTAGCTGTAATCCCATTTTTCACGCCTAGAAATGCTACTGTATTAATGAATACAGCAACTTAAATACATCGAATACACTCTAAAAAACTGAAAACATAGCTATAGAAAGTAATATAGTAAATGGTAGCTACAACTAGCTAATAACCACTAAAACATAGTGGTTTCCGAAAGTTTCTCATAAAGCTCATTCTTACCTATTAAACAACCCAAATACAACCCATGAAACTCACTCAAACAAAGGGATCTCAACCCAACTTATCTAGAAATTTACTTAGTTGCCCCAAATTTTACTTTTTTTTTTGTTTTTGTATTTTCAATTTTCTATTTTTTTTTCTGCACCACCCACCCACCCCTACCACGCAAACCCCTTAAAAAAAAGTTTACTTTTTTTTTTGTATTTTTAATTTTCTGGTTTTTTGGGTTTCTACCCCCCTGCCCCTCCCCCCCCCCAACCTCGTGATGACCCCCTCAATTTTTTTTTTAACTTTTCCTTTTATATTTTCAATTATCTATTTTTTTCTTTTTCTGCACCACCCACCCCCCCTATTTCCTACCAACTCCCCCCTGCCGCAGCGCACGCGCTAACCCTCAATCTTTTTTTTTTTTTTTTTTTTTTGATTTTCTGCACCTACACCCTACCCCCTTACCCCCCCTCCCCTAGCACAAATCTCCTCAATATTTTTTTTACTTTTTTTTGTATTTTTTAGCAAATATACCCCTATGCAGGCTACCTAGTGGCTAATATATAAATAAAATCACAAAATGGGTTCAAAGCTTACAAGATGTCCAACCCAAAATAGAAGTTGCATGAAACTACTAGCTACTAAAAAGATAGAAAATCTAAAGTCTAATGAACTAGTTATTACAACAAAATAAGCTGAGTGCTTCCTTCTCCTGTCAGGGTATGTGAATCCAATTGCCAGTGGTAAATACCAAGAAACACATATCAAGCTCTCACGAGGCGTCAGGGTATACTGTCCATAGGCTAAAATGAATTCCAAACATCTCCACCACAGAGTTGAAGTCAACATAGTCTTCCAAGTGTAGCTACTATATGATCTCCATATGCAGTGTATTGAGTCTGTCCAAGTATTAATTGTATGCGCACTCATCAAATTTAACATGTAAAAGTACCTGGCTTTAGGAAGGCCTTGCAAGGCAAAAGCCAAGCTAGGGCTGGCTTTAGGCTGACCTTGCAAGGCAAAAGCCAGGTTGGGTCTGGCTTTAAGAAGGCCTTGCAAGGCAAAGGCCAGGCTGGGGCTAGCTTTAAGCAGGCCTTGCAAGGCCAAAAGCCAGGCATGAGGCTAGCCTTAAGCTGGCGACGTAAGGGTAAAGCCAAGCATACTCAAGCTTTAGAAACTGTGCATTTTTATGATCTTGTAAGCTCAGATCCTTCCCTTCCAGAACCTTTAATATTGACATCATTCTAAACATTGCTAAACCATCCTCAGATTGATCATGAAACCATGCTAATACCACCGAGAAATGATTCAACAATCTCCATAGATACAACATAACACGTTCAACCTTTTCCTTAATATTTGAACATATCAAAAGTAGAATAAATTGCACCATCCAATACCTGCTTATCTTATTGATCCTGTACACTATCAAAGCACCCAGAATGAGCATGTGACCATGCTAATACAACTGGAAAGTATCTTAATAGCATACGTAATGAGACATAAAAGAAACACGCAGGTATGTGCAGATTCCCCCTGTGAAGCCATCAGTCTCGGGATCTTCTCTTTGCTATTCTAATGTCGCGACCAAAATTCCCAACCTTAGGGATCGTGATGGTGCCTAACACCACACTTGCTAGGCAAGCCAATGTTAGAGTCCGCTTAACTATTTCCTTTAATTAACCATTTAAACAAGATAAAACAATTTTAAATTAATACTTAATCTAATGGCTTTATATAAATAATTCTCAATATACGATAATAAATAATTAACTAAACCGAGCCACAAAATAATTATATAGATAAATCCAAAAATTACCCCAGAGTTTGGTATCATAATTCACGAACTACTAAAGAATATTACAAATACTTGGCTGAAAGAAATAATGTAACTATTCGGAATATAATAAAACAACGTTTATGAAAATAGGAGAAGACTCTGGGGATCTGCGAACGCCGGCAGATATACCTCGTGTCTCCGAATAAATGAATAGCCGCTATAAATATCTCTACAGCTGCCCGGTACCTGAATTTGGACAAAAGAGTGCAAAGTGTAGTATCAGTACAACCGACCCCATGTACTGAGTAAGTGCCGAGCCTAACCTCGACGAAGTAGTGACGAGGCTACGACGGGGCATTAGCAATATAACCTGTGACAATAATATATAAAGCAAGAAGGAAATCTACACAAATAATTAAGTACTACAACAACAATAAAATAACTCAGCCGCCTTTTCCAGACCTCATCTATAACCAATCCTCAAATAATTTCCAAGTTTCCAAACTTTGACTTTAAATAAAAGTAGTGCCGAAAATATGAAGAATAGTAAAATAAACATTTAAGCCTTTCAAATCATTATTTTCTTTGAGATTCAGTAAAAATATAAATGTCCTCCCTTATTGCTCCTTGTTGCGGCGTGCAACCCGCTCCCACCTGTCCACCCTTATTGCTCCNATATATATATATATATATATATATATATATATACCTCGTAAAAGTAATGCCAAACCGCTCAACCATTTTGTACCACAAGGGAACCAGCTAAAACAACCAATACTCGTTCCAAAATAGCCACAACAATATTTAACAACAAAATAACAAGGCCAAATAGTCATAGAAACAATAATGAACATAGAACAATTAAGACAAGAATCAATTAAGTTGGGAACGGGAAAATGGATCATGTTTAACAGGAAATTTGGTGGTGCATAGATACTCGTCACTTCACCTATACACCACAAACATACATTTCACATAGCAAACAAGTGGAGATTCCTATTCCCTCAAGTAAAAGTTAGACCAAACACTTACCTCAACTTCGTAGGCCACTCACTGCTCAATTATAGCTTTTCCTTTAGAATCTTGCTCTAACTTGCTCGAATCTAATCATAATTAACTCAATATCATCAATTAATGTTAAAGGAACTAACTTTATTGAAAAATATAATTTTTTCTAAGTTTTCTATATAAAAAAAGTGAAAACCCGACCCCAGGCCCGCTTGGTCTAAACTCGGGGTTCGGACTAAATTACGTTCATCCATTCACCCACGAACCCAAATATACAATTAGTTTCGAAATTCGACCTCAATTCGAGGTAAAAATTCATCTTTTACAAAATTCTCTAATTCTACCCAAACTCTCAATTTTTACCATGAAAATTCTTAGTTTTTGATTTAAAAGTGATGAAAATTAATAAGGAATTGAAAGAGTGAAGTTTAGAATTGATTACCTATGACTTGGGGATGATATTTGGTGAAGAAAATTATTCCTAGGGCTGTGGGGTTCGAAAATATGAAGAAGAAAGAGTTCTGCCCGTTTTTAAATTGTTTATATACAGCCTGGGCAACAGACCTATGCGTTCGCGTAAGTCTGCCCGCGATCGCATAGCGTAAGGGGGAATGGGCATCGCATTCGCGTGGGGAGGGGTGCGTTGGCACAGTGTAATTTCCAACCCCTCCCCCAGGTCCTAGCTAACTCTATGTGTTTGCATCTGGGGGGGGGGTGCGTTCGCGTAGAACAAAATGATCCCCCCCTCCCCCAGCATTTTTACTATGTGTGGTCGCGTTCAAAGGGGTGCGAACGCAATGCAAAAAAGTGTTGTGCACTGACAGCAGAAAAACCATCAATCTTTCAAGTGTAAAAACATCCCGTGGCCTATCCGAAACTCACCCGAGCCATCGGGGCTCTAAACAAAACATGCACGCAAGTCTAAAAGTATCATACGAACATGCTCGTGCGATCAAATCATGAAAATAACATGTAAAACTATGAATTAAGCCTCAAAACTCATCAGTTTCATCAAGAACTCTTATAGTTCATAACTTTTCGACTGGACGTCTGAATCACGTCAAACGAACTCCATTTTTTCACCAAATTTCACAGTTAACCTTTAAAAATCATAACAAACCTGTACCGTGCTTTGGAACCAGAATACGGGCCCGATAACAATGATTTCAAACATTAATTCTTTTCTTTATTTCATAATTATTTTAGTAACAATTTCTTTCAAAAATTAATTTCTAAGGCTTGGGACCTCGGAATTCATTTCCGGGCATACGCCCGAGTCCCCTATTTTACTGCGAACCTCCCGGGATTGTCGGAACACAGATTCGGGTCCGTTTACTCATAATGTTGACCAAAGTTAACTATAATCAAATTTAAACTCTAGAAATCACTATTTTTCATATTTTCACATAAGAGCTTTCCGGTTTCATGTCCGGAATGCGCACGTAAATCGAGGTATTTAAAATTAGTCTTTTTAGGGATATTAAGCCTAGAACATAGTCTAAATTCATAAAATGACCCCTTGGATCATCACATCTAACCCTAAGGTTAGAATTTTAAGACTTGTCTAAATTAATCAACCTCCTCACTGCACTAGGAAGTTTAGAGAATGAGTGAAACTCAGATGTACCTGCAAAAGAAAACACAATGTAAGCTATAAAATCTTCTACTGAGTTACCTTCTTTGAACACATGTTGAAATATCACATTCAAGTTGCCCTTCATCTCTATGATTCTCTTCACATCATTTGCAATTACCCAAGGAGGATCTCATTCCCTTTCTATCACTTTCTTCATCACTAATGAATCAGTCTCCAATATGACAGGGTGAAAATCATGCTCCACACAGTATTCCAATCCTTGAAGAATAGCCTTAGCTTCATCCACCACATTAGTTGTCACCCCCAGGTCTACTGCCCTTGCATACACCACATCACCTTTATCATTCCTCACACAAAAGCCTAATGAACTAGGACCAAGATTTCCTTTTGAGGATCCATCAGTATTGCATTTGTACCAACCATGAAAAGGAAGATTCCATGTTACTCTTGTAGTGATCAATATAGGTTTATATCCTTCAAAATATTGAATTATGTCTGGCCATAACAATGGAATATTAGGCATCCAAGCATACCTCACCCTTGCCAGTTGATGCAATGTCCTATTGATCTCATGATCACCCTATTTGTGGATACTGAACCCCCATGTTTACATGCATTTATTCTCTTCCAAAGTTCCCAAGTGATAATAGATGGTACTGCTTGAAACAATGGCTTTAACTTTGGACAACATTGAGCATACCACCAATTCCTTATAACCTGCTTCAATTGAATCAATCGCACAGTAATTCCAGCAACCCCCATGAATAAGTTCCATACTTTAGAGGCAGTAGGACTTGTGACAAATATATGCTCAATAGATTCCTCTTGGGGCTGCTGACAACACCCACACCTAGACATCACCATTTTCCCTTGCCTCCTCCACATGTCATCAGTGGCTATTTTCTGCCTCCACAATCTCCACAAGAAGAAAGATATCTTGAATGGTAGGCCTTTAATCCACATTAACTCGAATTCCTGATTAGGATCGGCCATATGCCTTAATATTTTCCAAGCACTACTAACACTGAACTTGCCTGAAGGAGTTGGCATCCAGTATGACCTATCCCAGTATCCCTCACTGCCTTCATAATGCACATTTAGCCTGATATGTTCTTCAATTTCATCATTGAAGGTTTGATCTAGCAGATGATCATCCCATGTTTCACCTTGTCGCAATTCTGCCACATCCTGAAGATCTTCATTGATTGGAAAGTCTTCAGGTAATACGTGATAAAGTGCACCCTATCCAGTCCAATTTTCATGCCAAATATTAGTTGTTCCACTCTTCAATTCCCATGGGATCTCATGTTCTACTTCTTCCCTAGCATTCAACATTTGTCTCCAAACATGAGATCCCCTTCTAAATTGCACCACCGTTGGTATCTCCTTCTTGCAATACTTATTCCACACGAAATTAGACCACAAATATTTTTTGGTCCTAAACCACCACCATAGTTTAGCAAACAATGCCCTCGACACATCATGTAAGGACCTAAAACCTAGGCCCCCTTCCACTTTAGGAAGGCAAATATTTTGCCATGAAGTCCAATGTCTGCTTCTCCCTTCTTCCTTTGTGCTCCAAAAGAACCTAGCAAAAATCTTATGAAGATGCTCCAGGATATTTTTTGGTGGATGAAGGACTGATAACATGTGGACTGACATACTTTGCAACACACTAGAAATGATGTTGCTTTTCCTCCAAATTATAGAAGCTTTCCTTTCCATGAATGAAATTTAGCCTTTACTTTCTTGATAAGATCCTCATAATATTCCTTCCTCCTTCTAGTGTAGAAAATAGGACACCCAAGATATGTGAAGGGGAATTTACCTCTTGCAAGTCCTGTAATAGCTCCAACCGCCTGACACAATCCATTAGGAATCTTTGGATAGATGTAGTATGAACTCTTATCTTTGTTGATCATCTGGCCTGATATCTTCTCATAGTTCCCCAATACTGTCATAATCTTGCTAAAGGATGGAGGATGAGCAGAAGCAAATTATTGTATCATCAACATATGCCAAGTGATTTAAAGGATCAGACCACTTAGACATGCCAAATCCCACAAATGATTTGTTTTCAAATAGCTTATTCAAAGACCTGAAAAGTATCTCAGCTAACAGAATGAACAATGCTGGTGATAGAGGATCCCCTTGCTTCACACCCCTTGTAGACTTAAAGAACCCTGAGGACTGCACTTCACCAATACTGAGTATCAGTTATTTGACAACAAGTTCCATACCATGTTGATGAAGTGCTTAGAAAATCCCATCTTTCTTAGTACATGAAATAAGTACTTCCATGAAACCCTATCATAGGCCTTAGCCATATCAAGCTTGATCACAACATTAGCTGGCTTTCCGCTTAACCTTATGTTAGTGACAATTTCTTGAGTCAATAAGATGTTCTCAAATATACTCCTACCCTTCACAAATCTGGATTGATTAGGAGATACTAGAGAAGGCAAAAAAATTTCCAATCTATCATGTAACACCCTAGACAAGACCTTGTTAATGAAGTTGCTCAAGCTAATAGGTCTTAAGTAAGAAAAGGTCTCAACTCTATGTTTCTTAGGCAACAACACTAGATTGGTATGAGTTATAGATTTAGGCAGTGCAGCTCCTCCATAGAAGTGTAGCACCATGCTGTGTATATCAACACCAATAACATCCCAGCATATTTGATAAAACAGGCCAGTGAATCCATCTGAACCACTAGCACTCTCCCCACTAAGCTAAAAAACTGTTGTCCTTACCTCTTCAATTGTTGGCAATCTGCTAAGTTCCAAATTCTGTTCCATAGTGACTATCAAAGGTACATTATTGAGCAAGGAGAAGCCAGATGCATCACCTTCATTTGTGAACTGTTTTTGATAGAAGTCCACTGTAGCTGCAACCAGTTGCTCCTGGTCTTCAATCCATACCCCACTTCCACTTTGATCCTCTTCAGTTGCAATTTCCTTCTTTTGCCATTAACATGACTGTGAAAGAAACTTATATTCCTATCTCCTACAGCAAACCAAGTCATCCCAGCTTTTTGCTTCCAACACTACTCCTCAATACTCAACTTATATTCTTAATTGTAAGCTCTTCTTCAAAAAACATATCTTTCACCCTAACAATGTCCTCCAAAATTGCCAATTGCTTGAAGATATCACCAAATGTTTCCCTACTCCATTTTGGCAGTGCTGCCTTCACCCTCTTGAGCTTATGCTTGAACATCAAAAACGGATTGGTGGTCTGCTCCTCACATGTCATTAACAATGGTGCATGATCTGATCTAGTTCTGATTAGATGTTCAACTTCAATATTTGGCAACATGTTCTGAAATGGTATATTCACAAGGATCCTATCCAATCTCTTGAATATTCATGCAGCATTGTGTCTCCTACTCCACCATGTAAATGGGCTTCCTTTATATCCTTTCTCGAACAAACCACACGAGTTTATACAAAATGCAAAATTCTCATATTCAAGAGGGTGTACTGGCAGTCCTCCTATTTTCTCATGTTCATGCAATATCATATTGAAATCCCCTCCTACCAATCATGGAAATTTCATATCACTTGCTAAATAATACAAGTGATCCCACAATTCCAACCTCTCCATTACTGAACATTTTGCATAAACAAATGTCATCATCATGTGTTGCCCCAGATCATGGTGAAACACTCTCACAGTCACCTGTTGCTCAGTATCCTCCACTAATTCCCATTCCACCACTGCATCAAAGAACAACCATATCTGCCCATTAATATTTGCATAAGCAGTCTCCATATTCAACCTCCTTCTATATCTATCAATTAATCTCTTCTTTTGAAAAGGCCCCATCAATGCAACTACAAGAAAACTATGCTCCCTATTGATGTTGATCACCCTAGGAAAGGCCTGCTATGTATTCACAGACCTTATGTTCCATATTAATAGATAGACAAGTTTCCCTCCTGGGCATTATTGTTGAAGGTTATGGTAGCTCTTTATTCTGATTCTTCTTAATTTTCTTATCTTCTTTAGCGCTAGCTGTGGGTGATAAATCTCCTTCCCTAGCGACTTGTTTAAAGCTTTCTACTGTTGATTCATCATCTCCTTCATCCTGTATTGGATTTTGTCTCATTAAGTCTTCATCAGTTGGTGTCACATTGTGTGTAACTAAATCATGTAAATGTTGTAGAGGAGTCTTCTGTAGAACTCTAATTTGCAGCGGTATAATTTGGTTTGTGCCGGAATCCATAGGCACTTCCTCTATTTCCCCAGTTGCTCTTGGAACAATTGCCCGCTCATCAACCTTTCCATTGCTATTCATCATAGAAGAAGCAGCAGCCTGCATCATTTTTTTTTGTATTTTCAATATTCAATTTTCTGTTTTTTCGTTTTTCTGCACTACCCATCCACCCCAAGCTCCCCCACCTCCACCCCGAAAATATTTTTTAATTTACACATTTTAAGGTATAAGCTTTTTTTATGCAAGATGAGCATGGTTCTAAAACATGGGTCAAGTTGGGCGAGTTGGACTATGACCCATTGTTTAGCCCATCTCGACCCAACTCATCTTAGCCCAAGTACACTTTGGGCTGTGTTGGATAATGATCCATTTATTGACCTAACCCATTTTAACCTGCCCAAATTCAGCCCAACCCGTCCATTTGTCATCCCTAGGGATGCATTTCCTAGTAGACATTATTAAGAGATGGGCACGTAATGTTTAATTTTTGACTGCACATCAAGTTTCATAATTTTCAGTTTTCCCACTGTAGAAGTTTTTTCCCCCTCCCATCACTTTTCCAAAATTCACGCTTTATCACCTTTTTTTGTTTTCGTTCATCTTCTCACTTTCTTTCATTTTCCTTTTGTTTCTCCCTTCCTATTTCTAAAGTAGACAATTATAATAAAAACTAAAGAAAGAGGATTATCGATACCTAGGAAATGAAATAATCAGCAAGCATTTATATCTCCTGGTGATGTAATGTAACTTTTATATGTGTAATTTAATATAATATAAAAAAATTATTTACTTTATTCGTTCTTTTGCTAAATTCATTTATTATAAATTCACATGTAGTTATCTTTTGAATTATTTTAAAAATAACTTTTATATTATCAACATACAAAGTAAAAACCTTATCAATATACAAGGACCGCTATTTTCCTCCATTTTACATGTTGCTATTGCCCGTAATCAACAGAAACTTTAGAAGAAACTATAATCATTCCAACCTTCCCCCTCACCTCTCTTTGGACAAAAAGAAGAAAATGTTAACCCATGAGATCAACGAGAAATTTGAGGATTGGATCGAAGAGAAAACCCTAGTTATCTAATTCGGTGAGAGAGAAGACATGAGGGACAACCGGGTAAATAAGTTATGATCCATTAATTTAGAATAGAGTACAATGACTATTTATATGTACAAGTAATTATGGCTAAAAATGAAAATAACCGGACAAGGGTCGGATCCTTGAAGTACAAATGCAAGATGGTCCAATAAGGAATTGGCCCAACTCTTCATAAGTTCATCCGGGATCTGGGCTTAGCATTAAGGGTCTATCATCCCCCCCCCCCCCCCCCCCCCCTCAAGCTTGAGGGTGAGTGAACACCAAGCTTGCATAAAAGTCTATGATGAGGAACACATGTTAAGGCCTTGGTAAGCATATCAGCTAGTTGGGCAGAAGTGTGGCACATGCTTAAGAGAAATCATACCAGAAGAAAGAACATTCCTAACATAATGACAATCCACTTCAATGTTCTTGGTGCGCTCATGAAAACTGGATTTCTAGCAATATGCACGGCAGCCTGATTATCACAAAAAATAGAAACAAGAGAAGTAATAGACAAACCCATATCAGCAAGAAGCCTAAGCAACCAAGAAACCTCAGCAACCACCTGTCTCAATGCTATATATTTAGCTTCAGCAGAGCTTAAGGAAATAGTTGGATGCTTCTTGGATTTCCAAAAAAAAAAAAACAGGAGAATCACCAAGAAGAACAAAATATCCAGTAACAGATCTCCTAGAGATAAGGCAAGCAGCCCAATCTGAATAAGAATAAGCCTTTAGAGTAAAGTCAGAAGAGCTGTTGAGTAAGATACCCTGAGCAGTGTCGTTGGAAACATAGCTAAGAACATGTAGTGCATCCAACATATGAGGAACTTTAGGAGACACTAGGAACTGACTCAAATGTTGAACAGATAAGGAGATGTCAGGCCTAGTATGCTGCAAGAAGTTCAGCTTGCCAATTAACCTTCTGTAGGTAGAAGGATCATAAATAAGATCAGCAGAGTCAATATGAAGCTTGTTCTAGGGATCAAGAGGAGTGGTGACAGACTTAACATCCAAACTATGAAATTCGGATAGAAAGTCAGTTGTATACTTGTGTTGATGGACTACAAAACCAACTTCTACCAGAGAAACTTCAAGACCAAGTAAATAGTGGACAGAACCAAGATCTTTGATTCTGAACTGCTGATCTAAAATGTCTTCCAGGTCTGCTATCTCTTGACCATTATCTCTAGATAAAAGGATATCATCCACATACTACCAAAATGACAATGGAGGAGACAATGATTTTGGTGAACAAAGAAGAGTCATTTTTTCTAGGGGAATAACCTCAGGAAAGGAGAGACTCTGAGAGCTTTGCAAACCATTATCTGGAAACATGTTTTAGACCATATAGGGATTTTTCAACTTGCAGAGCAAAGCAGGATCAGAAAAAGAAGGAACAACAATCAAGCCCACAGGGATTTTCATGTGCACCTCTTTATGGAGATCTCCATGTAGAAAAACATTATTGACGTCCAACTGGTGGATAGCCCAACCATGCTTGACTGCCAAGGTGAGAAGGCACTTGACAGTTGTGATCTTGACAACTGGACTGAAGGTAAATAGTCTATGCCTTTTTTTAGAATCACCCCTAATCACTAACCTTGTTTTGTATCTCCCAATTGAACCATCCGACTTTTGTTTGATTTTATATACCTATTTGCATGGTATGGCCTTCTTTCCTGGAGGCAAAGGGACCATGTCCCAATTCTGATTTGCCTACAAGGCTTGAAATTCTTTAAGCATAGTGTCACGACCCGAAAACACACCTTCAGGCTGTGATGGCGTCTAACGTTGAACCCGCTAGACAAGCCAATGTTCTGGTTAAGTTTACCCGTTTACAATTGAAATAACAATAATAACTAGAACAAGTAAGATTAAAGAATGCGGAAGACTACTAAATGCAAGAATTTCAACAATGAATCTCATAAAAACTTCCCCACTTACATCCAAGAAAGCGGTATCACAATCTCACGAACAGTCTAAGATTTTTCTAAATACAATGGTCTGAAATAAGTGAATACAACTGTCTTGGAATTACAGGATAAGGCAGAAAATGAGAAAAAGAATAAGAGGTGACGCCAAGGCCTGCGGACGCCTACAGGACTACCTCAGTGTTGCCGTGGACTGAAGGATACTCCCTCGCTCAATGTCCATTGGGTCCGGCTCCATAATCTGCACAACATAAAGAAGTGTAGGTGTAGCATCAGTACAACGGACCCCATGTACCAAGTAAGTGCCGAGCCTAACCTCCGCGAAGTAGTGACGAGGCCAGGACACGACGAACAATATCACCTGTGCAGTTTAAATAAGATATAAGAGGAACTAACCACAAGAAGAAAATAATAAGTAAAATAACGGGGGAAACATGCTAGGGAAAAGGGATAGCAAGTTCTGAAATGATGGAACGAAGCAACAGTCCAAATATCCCAAAATAATAACGGGAATTGACAACACGAATTAAACAGTGAAGAGAAACGGCACGACATGTCCCCTCGTGCATATTCTTAGCATAACACGGCACCACATGTCCCCTCGTGCATAAAAATATAAAAATATGGCACGGAATGTCCCCTCGTGCATAAAAAACATAAACATGGCACGAAATGTCCCCACGTGCAATAAACATCACAACCGTGGCACGGACTGTCCCCTCATGCATAAACAACATAAACATGGCACGAAATGTCCCCTCGTGCATAAACATCACAATCAAGGCACAGAATGTCCCCTCGTGCGTAAACAACATAAACATGGTACGGAATACCCCCTCGTGCATAATAACATAAAACAATAGTTGGCATGGAAATTAAAAAATAAGAAACCTTAAATGCACGGAATAATCAACAAGAATAATACTGTCCCGGTAAGGGACATAGTTATAACCAATACTACACGTGTATAATCCAACATAATGTTCCTCAACCGATCAACTACTCAACAATACCCACATCTAAGAATTTCCACCAAATGAATACTATCAAAATTGATATTAAACCCATAAACATAGTAAAAGCCAAACAATATCATATAATTGCAAATTTCTGACTCACGGTCATGCTTGACAACAACATATAGGTACTCGTCACCTCATCTATATGACAAAATTTGGCATATAACTGACTATCCTTCAAAGTCTGGAGGACGACTCAAAGGTATTGCTCATGCTCCTCACGGCTATGGGAGTAAATCAAAATATCATCAATGAAAACAATCACAAATGAGTCCAAATAGGGCCTGAACACCCGGTTGATCAACTCCATAAAAGCAGCGGGGGAATTTGTCAACCCAAATGACATCACCAAGAACTCATAATGACCATACCGAGTACGAAAGGCTGTCTTAGGGACATCAGACGCCCTATCCCTCAGTTGATGGTAACCAGATCTCAAGTCAATCTTGGAAAACACTGAAGCACCCTGAAGCTGGTCGAATAAATCATCAATCCTCGGCAAAGGGTACTTATTCTTAATAGTAACCTTGTTCAACTGCCGGTAGTCAATACACATACTCATTGAGCCATCTTTATTCTTAACGAACAACACTGGGGCACCCCACAGAGAAACACTAGGCCTAATAAATCCTTTATCCAACAAATCCTGCAACTGATCCTTTAACTCTGGCGGGGTCATACGATACAGTGGAGTAGAAATGGGCTGAGTGCCCGGAGCCAACTCAATGCAAAAGTCAATATCCCTGTCGGGTGGCATACCAGGCAGGTCAGCAGGGAACACCTCTGGAAACTTACGAACCACTGGCACAGACTCCATAGAAGGAACCTCAGCACTAGAATCACGAGCATAGGCCAAATAGGCCAAGAAACCCTTCTCGACCATACGCCGAGCCTTCATATATGAAATAACTCTACCGGAAGAATGACAAGGAGTCCCTATCCACTCCAATCGAGGTACTCCTGGCAAGGCTAAGGTCACTGTCTTGGCATGACAGTCCAGAATAGCATGGTAGGGAGATAACCAATCCATCCCAAAAATAACATCGAAGTCAACGATATCAAGAAGCAAAAGATCTACATGAGTCTCCAGACCACCAATAACCACTAAGCATGAACGGTAGGCTCGATCTACCAATATAGAATCACCCACCGGGGTAGACACATATACAGAAGTACTTAGAGAATCATGGGGCATGCTCATATAAGGGGAAAAATATGAAGACACATAGGAGAATGTAGAACCCGGATCAAATAAAACCGAAGCATCTCTGCTGCAAACTGATACCTGTAATAACTGCATCAGAGGCCTTAGCCTCAAACCTGGCAGGAATAACATAGCACCGGGGCGGAGCTCCTCCAACCTGAACATCTCTAGGTCAAACTACTGCGGGCTGACCTCTACCTCTCGTGGCATGTCCTCCACATCTATGAGTATGACCTCCACCTCTGGCACCTTGACCTTTACTCCTAGATGGCTAAGGGGGTGGGGGCGCACCTGCTGCGGGAATCATAGCTCGGGAACCCTGATACTGAGAACCACTAGAAGCTCGCGGGTAAAACCTGGAAATGTGCCCCATACCACCACAAGTGTAACAAGATTTCTGCTGCTGAGAATGCTGACCCTGAAACTGTCCATGTCGACCAGAATAACCACGGTGGAAGCTCTGAATCGGTGGTGCACTGTGGGATACCTGAAGTGCTGACTGGAATGTCCTAGGAGGATGACCTCTGCCAAAGGAATCTCTGCCTCCAGATGAGGCACCACTGAATCGACCTAAATGGCGAGGTCTCTTGTCAGACCCTTGACCACTGCCTTATAATAAGACCATCTCAATACGCCTAGTCACATTGGCCAGCTCCTGGAATGAAATATCAGTACCTTTCTCTCTGGCCATCTGGAGTCTAATGGCAGAGCTAGACCCTCAACAAACCTCCTCACCCTCTCACAATCAGTGGGGAGTATCATGATAGCATGTCGGGCCAAAGTAATGAACCTGGTCTCATACTGTAACAGTCATAGATCCCTGCTAGAGACGCTCAAACTGCCTCCGAAGACCCTCTCTCTGAGTAACTGGTAGAAACTTCTCCAAGAATAACTCGGAGAATTGAGCCCAAGTCAAGGGCGAAGACCCAACTGGTCTGGTCAAACAGAAATCCCTCCACCAAATCTTGGCGGTACCAGAAAGACGAAATGTAGCAAAATCAACTCCATTGGACTCCACAATGCCCATGTTCCGAAGAACCTCATAGCAACTGTCCAAGAAATCCTGGGGATCCTCTGATGGTGCACTAGTAAATGTAGTAGGAAATATCTTGGTGAACTGATCCAATCTCCACAAAGCTTCAGCAGACATAGCTGCCCCCTTAACTGTCTGTGCCACAAAACCCGGCTGAGCTGCTCCAGTTGCCTGAGGTGCTGGAGTCTGGAACTAAGAAGCTAGCTACTCTAGTGTGCGGGTAGCAGGATTCTGGGTCCCTCCTCCAGCGTGAGAGACGGCTGGTGTAGTAGGAAGGATACCGGCTTGAGCCATGCTCTCTATAAGGCCCACTAAACGGACCAGAGCGTCCTGAAGAACCGGGGTGGAAATGAACCCCTCTGGGACCTGAGCTGGTCCAACTGGAACTGCTTGAGCAGGAATCTCACCGGAAAAGTCTACCTGTGGGTCCTCTACGGGTGCTGCTGCTCTGGGCTGAGCCTTGGCTCTGCCTCGGCCTCTAGCACGAATTGGCCTCGTCCTCGGCCCCTCGTGGGAGCTGCAACAGGAGGATCGGGCTGCTGATCAGTGGATGAGTAAGCACGCGTTCTCGCCATCTGCGAGAGAATATAATAGAAAATCAGTTAGGTTTTAGAATTCAAACTGCACGACAGAGAAGAAGAAATGTGAAGTTATTCCTAACTTTGCAGCCTCTGGGGGATAAGTACTGACGTCTCCATACAGATCCCTCATACTCTACAAGTTTGTGCGTGAATTGTGAGACCTAGGCAACCTAGTGCTCTGATACCAACTTGTCACGACCCGAAATCCCACCTTCAGGCCGTAATGGCGTCTAACATTGAACCTGCTAGACAAGCCAACGTTTTGGTTAAGTTTACCTGTTTACAATTGAAATAACAATAATAACTAGAACAAGTATGATTAAAGAATGCAGAAGACTACTAAATTCAAGAATTTTAACGATGAATCTCATAAAAACGTCCTCGGTTACACCCCAGAAACCGGTATCACAATCTCACGAACAGTCTAAGATTTTTCTAAATAAAATGGTCTGAAATAAGTGAATACAACTGTCTTGGAATTACAGGATAAGACAGAAAATGAGAAAAAGGATAAGAGGTGACGCCAAGGCCTGCGAACGCCTACATGACTACCTCAGTGTCGTCGTGGACTGAAGGATACTCCCTCGCTCAATGTCCATTGGGTCCGGCTTCGTAATCTGCACAACATAAAGAAGTGCAGGTGTAGCATCAGTACAACCGACCCCATGTACCGATTAAGTGCTGAGCCTAACCTCGGCGAAGTAGTGACGAGTCCAGGACACGATGAACAATATCACCTGTGCAATTTAAATAAGATATAAAAGGAACTAACCACAAGAAATAAACAGTAAGTACAATAACGGGAGAAACATGCTAGGGAAAAGGGATAGCAAGTACTGAAATGACGGAACGAAGAAACAGTCCAAATATCCGAAAATAATAATGGGAATTGAAAACACGAATTAAACAGTGAAGAGAAACGGCACGACATGTCCCCTCATGCATAAGCAACATAAATATGGCACGGAATGTCCCTCGTGCAATAAACATCACAATTGCGGAACGGAATGTCCTCTCGTGCATAAACAACATAAACATGGCACGGAATGTCCCCTCGTGCATAAGCATCACAATCACGGCATGGAATGTCCCCTCGTGCGTAAACAACATAAACATGGAACAGAATACCCCCTCGTGCATAATAACATAAAACAATAGTTGGCATGGAAATTAACATATAAGAAACCTTAAATGCACAGAATAATCAACAAGAATAATATCGTCACGACAAGGGACACAACTATAACCCATCCTACACATGTGTATAATCCAACATAATGTTCCTCATCCGATCAACTACTCAAAATACCCACATATAAGAATTTCCACCAAATGAATAACTATCAAAATTGATATTAAACCCGTAAACATAGTAAAAGCCAAACAATATCATATAATTGCAAATTTTCGACTCACGGTCATGCTTGACAACAATATATAGGTATTCGTCACCTCACCTATACATTGAACATGGAATAAACACGCAGCAATTAGGACTCAATGCCTATTCCCTCAAGCTAAGGTTAGACCAAACACTTACCTCGGCTCCAAGAATGCAAAAGAAGCCCCTACCACCACTTTTCCTCTCGAATCCGACTGCGAAACAATCGTATCTAGACATAATCGACTCAATAATATCAATAATTATTCAACAATTCAATTCCAAAACCTAATTATAGATTTCCCAACATTCTTCCAAAATTTCTAAAATTTGACCCCGGTCATGCTTGTTCCAAACACGAGGTTTGGACCAAAACCTGATCACCCATTCCCCCATGAGCCCAAATATATAATTTGTTTTGAAATCCGACCCCAAAATGAGGTCAAATTCCCAAAAATCCAAAAAGCCCTAACTCTACCCAAAACCCAATTTCTACCGTTTAATTCCATGATTTTAGGCCTAGAATCTAATCATAGTTGATGAAAATGGAAGAAAATGAAGTTAGGATTACTTACCTATGGAGATATGGTGGAAAAGGTGCTCCAAAATCTCCTAAGAGTGTTGGGGAAGAAGAAATTTGAGAAAAATGGGTTAAGTCCCGTGTAAGTATTCTGTTTTGGGGTTTTAAAATGACTGGGCGATTTTTGGTCTATGCGGTCGCGGAACTAAGGGTGCGATGGCATAGTATAATGGAACTTAAGCTACGCGATCGCGGGTCTACAGATGCGATCACAGAGTGCATTTACCATCCCCCCCAGCTCACCTACACCCATGTGCGGTCGCAGGCCCACCTATGCGATCGCGCAGTGTACCTGACTATTCCCCCCTTCACAAAGCTATGCGATTGCAGCTATACCTATGCGATCACATAGAGAAATTCACCAGACACCAACAGCTGACCAAAACACCAGAAATTTTAAGTTCAAAACACCCCGACACCTATCTGAAACACACCCGAGCCCTTGGGGATCCAAACCAAATATACACACAACTTCAAAAACATCATACAGACTCATTCAAGTAATCAAAACACCAAAATAACATCATAAGCATCGAGTTAAACCTCAAAATCAATGAAATTCTTTTAAACTTCAAAAACATCTAATTTTTTCATTTTTTTGTCCGAATCACCTCAAACTGAGTCCGTTTCTTACCAAATTTCACCGATAACACATAATAATCATATAGAACATGTTCCGGGCTCCAACCATAATATGGACCCGATAACATAGGTTCACATCAAATATCATTTTCAAATTTTTTTATATTTTTAAGAAAATAATTTTCTTCAAAAATTCATTTCTCGGACTTGGCACCTCGGAATTCGATTCCGGGCGTATGCCCAAGTCCCATATTTTCCTACAGACCTTCCGGGACCGTCAAATCATGGGTACGGATCCATTTACCAAAAGTTTTCACTAAAATCAACTTTATTCAAATTTCAACACAAAAATATCATTTTTATCAATTTTTCACATAACGGCTTCCTGGCTACTTGCTCGGGCTGCGCATGGAAATTGAGGTGAGATATAAGGAGGTTTTCACAGCCTCAGAACATAGATTTAGCTAAAATTACACGGGATGACCTTTTGAGTCATTACACATAGCATCCTGCAAGGCAGGATAAGGTGCTCCTTGATGATAAAATTGAGGTTCACGCATGTGATTCTCGGTAGAGGTTACATTAGAATTCACAGGAAAAGTAGGAGTTGCAGAGTAACAGATACAGTCTTGAAGGTAGACAGGTGTCTAAGATTCTCTAGTGGACTTCCTAAGAGGTACAAGGGAGGAATAGTAGAAAGGGTAGTAGAAGGAGTAGAGGATAAGGCAGGAGGAACACGAGGAGAAGGAGTCATAGGTAAGGTAGAGTGAGCAACCTGAACAGAGGAAGGTGCAAAAGTTGTAGGGGTAGGTAAGATGTCAGTAAAAAAATTAGGAGAAGTAGGAAAAGTGTGAGGGGGAGAGGAGAATGGTAAGGTAAGATATGTTCATGAGAAATGACATCAACTAGAGAATATGATGGAATGAGATGTAAGGTTGAGCAACTTATACCCTTTCTTTCCTAAAAGATAACCAGAAACACACATGGAGATGCTCTAGGTTGGAATTTATCCCTACCCACCTTTGGCAAAGTAGCAAAGCAAAGGCAACTAAAAGTTTTTAGATGAGAATATATAGGAGGATGACCATGAAGTTTCTCAAAGGGTGACAGATTGTGTAAAACACTAGAGGAAAACTTGTTGATTAAGTAGGTGGCAGTAAGCGCACAATCACCCCAATATTTGAAAGGTAGTTTAGATTGAAATAAAAGTGCTCTTGATGTTTTTAAAAGGTATTTGTATTTCCTCTCAATAACCCCATTTTGTTGAGGAATGTGGGAAATTGTGGTTTGATGAAGAATACTAGAATCAGCAAAATAAGAAGAAATTTGAGAAATGGAACCTAGCTCAACTGCATTGTCAGACCTAATTGTTTGTACTTTAGAGTTAAAATGATTCTGGATCATGGAAACAAAAGCCTTGATAATAGAGAAAGCATTACTATTACAGGAAAGTAAGTGTGTCTAGTTCACCCTTGAAACATCATCAATAATAGTCAAGAAATACCTAAAACCATTATATATTCTTGTATGATAAGGACCCCATAGATTAATATGTACAAGTTGAAAAGAATGAGTAGACTTGATAGTACTATCTGGGAATGGGAGTCTCTTTTTTCTAGATAAGGGACAAACAAGACAAATAAATGATTTTTTTGAAGATAATTTGTTAGAAAGAACTGAAATAGATTTCATTCTATTAAATGGCATATGCCCTAGTCTTTGATGCCATAA
Organism: Nicotiana knightiana; assembly: GCA_005239525.1. Classification (NCBI taxonomy): domain Eukaryota; kingdom Viridiplantae; phylum Streptophyta; class Magnoliopsida; order Solanales; family Solanaceae; genus Nicotiana; species Nicotiana knightiana. The sequence goes on along the minus strand of ML369698.1, from coordinate 27,934 downwards.
AAGATCAGCATTATTAATAGAAGAAACATGATTACAAGTAGTGGTGCAAGCACTGTAATCACATATAAGAAATGAAGAAGTAGCTGAAATGATATTTACAGATGAAATAGACTGTGCCACAATAAGATCTGAATGAATGACATATAACCCATTAGCAGCTCTACCAATTTTCAGTGGCCCCGTCAGAGAAGATGCCTGTACACAACAAGAAATATTAGTAAGGAGGGTTGTACGGTCAAATTGTTCTACCAACTGTGGCACATAAACCAAATTGAATTGAAAATAGGGAACTAAAAGAACATTTGCTAAAATGAGATCATTACACAGTTTTAAAGAACCGGTGCAATTGACTTTTACTTTGTAATCATTTGGAAGTGTTACTAAGTAAGGAAAGGGTAAGGGTTGAATATTGTGTAGAAGTTCTTTATGTGGGGTCATATGATTAGTAGCTCCTGTATCTAGAACCCAAGTATTAACCTTTAATTGAGAAGCACAACATAAAGCAACAAAATATACAGCAAAGCTCAAAATACACCTACAAATGCTCCCATAGCAGAAGAGCTAGTGCTAGGATCCTGAGTTGCAGCATATATTTGAGACTGTTGAAATAGACTCATGAGGTGTTGATACTACTCTTTAATGAACCCATGAACTGGACTTCCAAGTAAGACTTCAATAGTTGAAAGAGAATCAGTTCTAGGATCATCAAACTGAACACAGGCTACAGTTTTCTGGTCTTTGGTAAGTTTGAAGTCAGGAGAAAACCCATGTAGCCTATAGCACTTTTCAACAGAATGAACAGGTTTTCTATAGTATTTGCACACAATATTTTTCTTTTTATTATCAAAATTGACCTTCTGAGAATAAGTCTTATTTACTGAAGTGTTATTGACAAGAGTGGACTTGGCATGAAATGAAGCTGATTCTGGAAGAAATGGAGACCCTGAATATTGAATTTCCCTTTGAATCTCATCATGTAATAACATGGAATAGGCTTTACCCAGGGAAGGCACAGGAATCATCATAAGAATGTTATTTCTAACATTAAAGTATGTTTCATTCAACCCAGTAAGAAAATGAATGAGTTTTTTTCCTTCACTACACTGTGGTTCTGCTCCACAAGTGCAATCTGGACCAAATGAAGTAGTATTTAACTCATCCCGTAGTTTTCTTAAGCTAGTATAATAGCTTGCAATATCAGTAGAACCATGAGAGACTCCAGTAATCTCTCTTTGGATTTGGTAGTACCTACTAACATTAGACGGATCATACTTCTCCTCTATATCCTTCCAAAGGTCTCTTGCAGTGTCACAATGAAGTACAATTTCAGCAACATCCCTAGACATTGAGTTACTCAACCATGCAAAGACCATTTCATTGCATCTTAGCTAGTGTTCATACAAAGGAGAGTCAAGAGGTGGCTGAGTGATTCTCCCATTAACCATCCCAGCCTTGTTCTTAGAAGACAGAGCAATAAAAATATTTTTTCTCCATGATACATACCCAATACTAGAGAAAGGGACAATCACCAGTGTAGCTCCCGAATTATCAGATGCATGCACATATAAAGGATGAGAAGGATCAAGTGAGGTACTTGGTGGACTTGTAGTAGACATAAGTGAGGAGGTAGCGGTCAAGTTTGGTGCCATGCATGCAAATCAGAGTTGGAAGTAGAGGTTAAAGAAAAGTTTGATACACATAACAACTTCTCAATAAGATTTTTTCAACATATACACCCAACATTTGTATCAAATACACAGAAGACCAAAACACATATATGAAGATTTTTCCAAATTAGGGCACCAAAATTGAACAATCTATCAAATAACTGTGAGAAGTCGAAAATATGGTACCGGAAAGCCTTCAGTGAACTCAAGCAAAGTGAAACCTGGTCTTGTAGAAAAACCCCAAACTTCGTCTGAACCATCGAAATCGTCCGAGAAGTTGTGATTGACAAAACTGAAAACCAAATCGATAAAGTGATGAAGAACATTGCGGACAGATCGGATCAATGCTCTGATACCATGTTAACCCATGAAATCAACGAGGAATATAAGGATTGGATAGAAGAGAAAACCTAGTTATCTAAGTCGATGAAAGAGAAGACATGAGGGACAACCGGGTTAATAATTTGTGATTCATTAATTTGTAATAGAGTAAAGTGACTGTATTTATATATACAAGTGATTGTGGCTAAAAATGAAAATAACCAGACAAGGGCCGGATCCCTGAAGTACAAAATGAAAGATGGCCCAATAAGGAATAGGCCCAACTCTTCAGAAGCTCATCCGAGATATGGGTTTAGCATTAAGGGTCTATCAGAAAAAAGGAAAGTAGAGTTTCAAAGTAATTTAAAAAATAAGATTCACACTTAAATATTGTACCATTAAAAGTGAGAAGTGTTCCCTATATAAAGAAACAATCATAGCAAGTTCACAGCACTAAGTCATTATACAAATTTATTTCGTTTTCCTTTCATTCATGGCTTCCTTTACCAATCATTTCTTTTTCATCTTCCTCTTTCTTACCCCTCATTTCTTAATTGCATATCCATGCAATCAAAAGTCAATTTTTTAACAAAATCTCCTGTTATTACAATGCTGAAAAAAAGACACGAGTAGTTATTTTCGACAAAGAACAAGAACCAAACTTCTTGCCTGAAAATGAAAATAATGGCTATGGCCTATATGGTCATGAGTCTGGTCAAATTCCTCCATCCACAACCACTACTAATAATATAGAGAAATCCTACAAAGAAACTAACCCCACCACCATCCAACTAATAATATTCCCAATATAAAATACATTCTCAAGAATAACAATCATGTCGCCTACGTCACAGTCCTACAGAACGATAAGAACAACAACAATAATGAGTACTTAAATGGTGGAAAGTGCTAACAAGAACAACGAGGAGTAATACAATGGTGGCAGTACTAACAAGAACAACGAGGAGTACTACAATGGTGGCAGTACTAACAACAACAAATACAACAAGGAGTACTACAATGGTAGCAGTACTAACAACAACAACAACAACAACAAGTGGAATGTATCACATAACCATCGCTTTCTTTTAAATGTCGATTTTATGTTTTATCTCACTTTTTCTCATCGGTATGCTGTGGTGTGATAAGCAAGGATTTTGCCCTCTTATTTGCTCTCTTTTACTGTGTTTTAGGTCAAAAATGCTTGAAGGTATTGCCGAAAACTAATGAAATATGCTTGCTTGCAAGAATTATTCAATATGAGCCAAAGGAATCAAAATCACCTCACAAAGAGTCAAAAGTTGAACAAAAACCAAAACTGGACAAAGAGGTCTGCAGTGCGGACCACACAAAATATTTACGTGGCCGCTAAAGACATTGTACGGCCGCGATCAAAACTATGCAAGAAGGAGATTCAGAGACTTGAATTTGGGAAAATTGATGGGCGCGGACCGCACCAATATTGTGCGGCCACAAAAGTCCCTACGCTGCCGCAATCAAAATTATGCGGTCCGCGACGAACGAGAATTAGAGAGTTGGCAACTTGGGCAAAATGAAGGAGTGCGGACCGCACCAAAATTGTACAGCCGCAGGATGTCAAGCGCGGTCGAACACATAATTGTGCGGATCGTGATGATGAAGATTCAGAGAGTTGTCTCAAGAAAAAGTCAAGCAAGTGCGGACCGCATCATTTTTATGCGGCCGCATAATCATGAGCGCAGCTGCACTCAAAATTGTGAGGTCCGCAAAATTCCAACTCAAGACAGAATCAAAAGTGAAGAACATGGACCGCATCAGAATTATGCGGCCGCGAAAGCAAGAGTGCGGTCGCACTCAGAATTGTGCGGTCACCCAACCTCCGCAGGGGCATTTTTGTCAGATATTTTCAACTTAGTATAAATAGAATTTTTTCTCATTTTTATGTTATGTATATTTTGTATGAGCACCTGAGTCGCCTACTTTTGGTGTTTTTGGTAACTTTGTACTAGATTTTTCTTCAGACACTAGATTCTCTTCCCATTATCTAATATTATGGATTTTATCTTCATTTTATCTTTAATTACTTCTATTTCTATGAGTAGCTAAACCCATAGCTAGGGTTCTGACCACACCCTATTGTGGGTATTTAATGGGTGTTTGATTTAGGGCTTTAATGTGAATGAGTTAATGATATTTAGCCTAGTTCTTGATAGAACTTAAGAATTAATGGTTGCAAACATTGATTCATGCCTAAATGACTTAGTCTCTACTTGAAAAAGTGGGACGAAGTCTAGGAAAACTAGGCCAACAAGGAATTGGGGTGAACTCCAGAAATTGATAACTCCAATTAAAGGGTTAAACCTAGAGATAATAATACTCGACTTGAGCTAATATAACTTGATTTGTATGAATACCCATTTGGACTTGAGAAAGCCAAATTGGGCAAAATCACTCAAACTACTAAGAGGTAGAGAGTGAGTACCCGAGTGTGATAGCTATATTACAACCCCAACTAATCAAGATTTCCCTAGATTTTACAGCCCGTTAGATAACCACCTAGGTAGAAGTCATGACCCTAGTCCCTTTAAACATTTTAAAAACCCTAAGCAAAATATTGTCCTTAGTCTCATTTATTGCAATCATTACAGTAAAGATAGAAGTAGAATGTCAACCCAAATTTCTGGAAGTGCAATTAGATTCAAAACCTGCAACTCACTTAGATATAAACCTAATTCCAATCATTAACTCCTTATGGATTCGATCCCGATCATAGTTGGGTTATTATTGCATCGACCTCCTCGCTACTCAATCGTAGTGTAGGCTTGGACTCGATCAATTTTTGGCGCCGTTGCCGGGGAGTTAGACGGTCTTAGCTATATATATAAGTAGTTGTTTGTTTTGTATTTCTTTCCTTCCATTTACTAATTTTCTTTGTCAATTGCTTTTAGGTACCAATGGCTCTTAACAACGAGGCCCTCAGAAATATACCATTGGGGGAGGAGGTAGATGACGAACAAGTGGATGAGGTTCACCTTGAGCCTCAAGTACAAAGTAGAGGCCTACCGTCTCACGATAAAATGCCAAAACCTCCCCCACCCCCATCACGGGCAGCACATAGGGTATTGCCCAATGAAGGATACACAAGTGCAATAGTCTTGCCCCGGATTAGGGCGGGCAATTTTCAAATAACCAATGTCATGCTTACACTGCTGGAACAATGGGGTTTCTACACTAGAGCTCCACATCAAAACGCCTATAAGCATCTCAAAGGTTTTGTTGACACGTGTTGGGGGAGCAAGCAGATGAATGTCTCTGAGGACACATTGAGGTTACAGCTATCCCCTTTTTCACTTCGGGGAAAAGATTTGGACTGGCTAGAGAGGTTGCCCAATGATTCCATACACACTTGGGATGAGTTGGCCGAGAAGTTCATCGCAAAGTTCTTTTCTCCGGGGCATATGGCGACGCTAAGAGATGAAATTTTATCTTTCAAACAAGACCCAAACGAACCGTTTCATTAAATTTGGGAAAGGTATCGCACAATGGTCAAAGAATGCTCCAACAATGATATAACCGAGGCAATGATCCAACAAACCTTTTACAGGGGGATAAACACAACTAACCAGTGTGTGGTAAATCAACTCGCCGGGGGTAACTTCATGAACACGCCATACTCTGAAGCAAGTGAAATATTGGATGAGATGGTGGATACCTCTTCGGCATGGCAAAGTAGAGCCAACGTTCCTCAGGGTGACCCTAATGTTATCCACCTACATAAGGAACTACATGATCATGGTTAAGCCATAACTGAGTTGACAACCACGATGAATCAATTTACCAAGGCTAATCTTCAACAGGTTCAGGAGATAAAATAGGTAAATGCCATGAAAGGAGTAAACATGATGGTCAATAAGATAAGGCAACGAGGTTAACAAGTACAAAACCATCCGGAGCAATTTGAGCAAAGTAATAGTGGGTACAATCAAGATGATGCATATGATGATCAAGGTGAGGAGGTTCAATATGTCAACAATTACCAAAGTCAATAGACCAATGCTCCAAATCAACAACAGTGGAGATCACAGGGAAACCAAGGCAATTGGGGCAACCAAGGTCAGCAAGCAAATTGGAATGATGGAAACAACAACAACTAGGGAAATTGGGGAAACAACAACAATCAAAATTGGGGAGAAAATAATCAAGGTAATTGGGGCGGCAACAATCAAAGTAAATGGGGAGGAAACAATAATCAAGGGGGTTGGAACAATAGCAATCAAGGAAATCGGGGGTCGGGCTTTCAAAGGCCCCGATGTATCAACAACCAAACAACCCGCCTCCATATCGATCGCAAGGTCATACTTCTTCCAACAATGAGATGGGACAGATTAAAAATATGTTCAAGCAAATGATGGAGAAAAACGCCGACTCTGATGTCCAATTAGCCTCCCGCAACACTTCTATCCGCAACTTGGAAGACAACTTGACCAAATTTCTCAAGCCTTGAATACTCTCTCTAAGGGGGCACTACCAAGTGATACGGTGGTGAACCCGAAAGGTGGGAACAATACGGGGCATGCTATGGCGGTGACAACAAGAAGTGGGAGAGGTGGAGTTGCTAGTACCTCAAATTCAAGAAAGAAAGTGAACGATGATGTGTTGGTGCAAGATGATGAGGAGCCAAGCAATGATGTTCAAGAAAATGATGAGGTGAGGATAGACATTGATGAAAATTTGGAGGAGACACAAGATGATGTGAACCCGTATAGGGAACATGTAATAGACATACCTGATCTGGTAGTGTCCAAAGCCAAGGATCCTTTTGTCAAGGCCTCCTCCACCATATCCTCAAAGGATCGCTAAGCAAAACAATGAGAATAAATTCAAGAAATTCATTTGATATGATGAAAACTTGGTCCATAAATGTGCCATTGGTCGAAGCCTTAGAACAAATGCCGGGATATGCCAAGTTCATGAAGGACTTGGTAACAAAGAAGAGATCAATGAACTGTGAAATGATCAAAATGACACATCAAGTGAGTGCCATTATGCATTCCATGGCTCCAAAGTTGGAAGACCTCGGTGCTCTTACAATCCGGTGGACTATTAGATTTTTCCAAAACTTTATGTGACTTGCAGGCAACCATTAACTTGACGCCATATTCTGTGTTCAAGACATTGGGGATTGGTAAACCAAGACCCACATCCATGAGGTTTCAAATGGCTGACCGGACAATGAAGAGGCCACTAGGGATAATTGATGATGTACTAGTTCGAGTCGACAAGTTCATACTTCCCGCAAATTTTGTGTTACTTGACTGTGAGGTTGACTAGAGGTGCCAATCATTTTGGGGAGACCTTTCCCAGTGGGTGATGAAAAAGTTATGTTTCATGTGTGTAAGTCAATGAGGCAACCTAATAGCAATGAAGTGTGTTCGTCGTGGATCTTGTGATCGAAGTAATTGTTTATGACACAAGTGTTGTGATTAATATTGAAGATACATTGGAAGTTGTGTTGTTGAATCATAATAAGGATGAGAAGGAAGGCTTTGTAGAATGTGTCAATGCTTTACAAGCAATGGAATCATATACATATGGACCCCGAAAACTTTCCTTGGACCTTGAAAACCGGAAGACTCCATCAACAAAGCCTTCAATCAAGGATCCTCCCACATTAGAGTTGAAGGCCTTGCCTTCACACCTCAGGTATGAGTTTTTAGGCCCTTTTTCCACTTTACCTATTATTCTTTCCTCGTTCTTAACTAATGTGCAGGTAGATTCCACCCTTGCGGTGCTCCAAAGGAGGAAGAAAACAATAGGTTGGACATTGATGGATATTCGGGGTATAAGCCCTGCCTTTTGCTTGCAAAAAATCATACTGGAGGAGGATGCCGAACCCTCTATGGAACATCAAAGAAGATTGAATGAGGCCATGCAAGAGGTAGTCAAAAAAGAGATCATGTTGGATGCTGGGGTTGTCTACCCTATTTTTGATAGTTCGTGGATTTCGCCAGTACAATATGTCCCAAAAAAGGGGGTATGAGTGTGATTACAAATGAAAAAAATGAATTGATGCCCACAAGAACTGTCACCAAGTGGAGAGTGTGCATGGATTATAGGAAGCTCAACAAAGTGACTCGGAAAGACCATTTTCATCTTCCATTTCTTGATCAGATGTTGGACAGGCGCCCGACCGTGCTTATTATTGTTTCTTGGATGAGTATTCCGGATATAACTAGATTCTTATTGCACCTGAAGACTAAGACAAGACCACCTTCACTTGTCCGTATGGCACTTTCGCATTCTCACTGATGCCTTTCGGTTTATGCAATGCACCGGCTACCTTTCAACGGTGTATGATGGCAATCTTCACTGATATGGTGGAGGACTTTCTAGAGGTTTTCATGGATGATTTCTCTGTTGTGGGGGGTTCTGTGAAGAGTGCTTGGACAACCTGGATAAGGCATTGGCACGTTGTGAAGAAACAAACTTGGTTCTTAATCGAGAGAAGTGTCACTTTATGGTCGAGGAGGGCATTGTCCTTGGCCACAAGATCTCCAAGAAAGGTATTGAAGTTGATAAATCAATGAAATGATATCAAAAATCCCTCCTCCTACCTCCGTCAAGGGAGTTAGGAGCTTTCTATGTCACGTGGAGTTTTACTGCCGGTTCATCAAGGATTTCTCAAAGGTGGTAACCCCTTGTGCAAGTTATTGGAAAAAGACGCCATATTTGTTTTCGATGATGATTTTATGAAGGAATTCGATCTACTAAAGTATAGGTTGACTACCACTCCCATTATTACCGCACCAAATTGGAGCTTACCATTTGAGCTCATTTGCGATACTAGCGATGTGGACGTAGGAGGGTATTGGGACAAAGAATCAACAGGATCTTCCATTCGGTCTACTATGCTAGTAAGACCATGAATGAGGACCAAGTCAACTATACGGTGGCCGAGAAAGAAATCTTAGCCATTATCTTTGCTATGGAAAATTTCCGCCCGTACCTCTTGGGTACCAAAGTGATTGTTCACACCGATCACACGACACTTTGTTATTTGATGAGCAAAAAGGATTCTAAGGTGAGATTGATGCAGTGGGTACTTCTTCTACAAGAAGTTGATATTGAAATCCAAGACCGCAAGGGGAAGTGAGAATCAAGTAGCGGACCACTTGTCCCGATTGAGGAGGAGGGGAGGCCCCATTATGTCCTTGAGATCAATGATTCATTTTCGGATGAAAAACTCCTTTCCATGTCTATGACCGAGATGCCTTGGTTTGCCGATGTGGCCAACTATCTTGTGAGCGGCATTGTCCCAAATGAGTTCTCTTCAAACCAAAGTAAGAAGCTCAAACAGGACTGCTTGGACTACTATTGGGACGAGCCATATCTTTTTAAAATTTGCACTGATGGTGTTATCCGGAGATGTGTTCCAGAAGAAGAGCAATTGGATATTCTTGAATCTTTCCATTCTTCGCCGTATGGTGGTCACCATGGTGGAGCGAGAAGCACTACAAAGGTCCTAAGTTATGGATTCTATTGGCCTACTTTGTACAAAGATGCTAGCGAGCTCGTTAAGCATTGTGATGATTGCAAATGGGCCGATGGGATATCCAAGAAAAATGAGATGCCTCTCACCACTATCCTAGAGATCGATATTTTTTATGTGTGGGGCATCGATTTTATGGGTCCCTTGTCCAAATAGGTTGAAGTTGTGGATTTTCCCAACAATGAAGCATGGAGTGTGGTAGCTTTCTTGAAGAAAAAATATTCACAAGGTTTGGAACCCCAAGGGCCATCATTAGTGATGGGGAATCACATTTTTTAAACAAGGCCTTTGACACTTTACTCTCCTAGTATGGTGTCACTCATAAGGTGTCGACCCCCTATCAGCCCCAGGCAAGTGGACAGGTTGAAGTCTCAGAGATCAAGAGATTCTGCCGAAGACTGTCAATGCAAACCAGATTGATTGGTCAAGGAAACTTGACGATGCTCTTTTGGCCTATAGAACAGCTTACAAAACTCCAATTGGTATATCTCTGTATCATTTGGTGTTCGGAAAAGTTTGTCACCTCCCGGTGGAACTAGAGCATAAGGCCATGTGGGCGTTGAAGAAATTGAACCTTGAGTGGGATGTAGATGCAAATCTTCGGGTGGAGCAATTGAATGAGCTGGATTAGTTCCGGTTCCATGATTACACCAGTTCATCCTTGTATAAGGACAAGATGAAATACCTCCATGATAAGTATATCTGGAACAAATAATTCAAAGAAGGTGACCTTGTCCGTTTATTCAACTCTCGGTTACGGATGTTTCCGGGAAATCTAAAATCAAAGTGGAGTGGTCCTTTTGAAGTGGTACATATGACTCCTTTTGGTGCTCTAGATTTGAAAAATAATAATGGTGAGATATTTAGAGTCAATAGGCACCGAGTGAAGCACTACCTTGGTAATGTTGATGATGTCCACGTTGTGGCATTGCTCCTTTTCAAGTGAATGATTGTAACATACATCGTGTCGCGACGTTAAATCATATTTTTCTTTCTCGGGATTTTTTTTTTAGATTAGGAATTATTTTGGGCTAAATAGTTATGAAGTGTATGCAAGAATTGGGTGTGCAGTGCAGGAAATTTGCAAGGAAAAAATTGACCAAGTGGTGAAATTGTGCAGACCGCACAAGCACTTCGCGGCCGCACAATTCTGTGTGCGGTCGCACCACTGGAAGATAAAAATTGAAAATTCTCTGAAGTTTGGCCTGACAAAAATCCTTAAGGATTCGCGGCCGCACTCAAAATTTTACGGACCGCACGATTTGTGCGGCCACAATCACTTTTATGCGGACCACGTCACAAAGTCAAGTAAAAGGTAAAGAGTGCGGACCGCACCAAAATTATGTGGTCGCACATAGGTGAGTTAGTAGGTCCAGATGGTCATAGTATAAATAGGACTTTCTGAAACTCTTCACACTTTATACACTCTGACCTCTCAAGCTAAACTAAGCACACTTCACTTTCTCTCTTGTTTTCAATCTCATCTCATATTCATCAAGTGTAAATTCCTGCTACATCTTCACTACTAGTAGGTTGATTTCAATGATTTAATTTCATATTTTTCTTTTTCTTTTTCGGTGTTTTAGTTTTCTTTTTATCTAGGTTTAGGTCCATGCCTAAAATGTCAAATGTTGATAAATCTTGCTTAGAATCATGTGGGTAGTGTTTGAATGCTCAATGGGGGCTGGGGTTAGTAGCTTTTCATGTTTAATTGCACAAATCATGTCTAATTAGTGAAACCCCAGCGTAAAAATATAAGTCAGTGCTTCTTGATTTGAATTTTTGCGGCCGCACACATTTTTGTGCGGTCCGCACTAGGGTATTTGTCCGCATACATTATTGTTCGGTCCGCGATACCCTAGGTTTAGGAAACCTATGATTGATAAGTTTGTGAGGCCGCACTTAATTTTCTACGGTCCGAGTGCGGCCTGCACAGTTCATCTTCAGAGACCCAACAAAACAAAAATGTGGTTGTACTCAAAATTGTGCGGTCCGCATTGGGTTTGTGTGGCCGCATTCAAAATTGTGCAGTCCGCTCCGAGGTAACTTTAGAGACCCAGTAGTCCGATCCTGGGATCTCTACGGCCCCACTCAAAAATTTGCGGTCCACAATGGCCATTATGCATCCGCACTCATTTTTGTGCGGTCCGCACTGGGCAGTCAGCGGCCGTACTCACTTTTGTGCGGTCGTGCTACCCAGTTCTGAGAAGCTGTGTTCTGCAATTTCAATTGTGATTCTATACACATGATGAGCCCCAATTCTAACTGACTTTCACTACTTGTATGTTGCAGACAATGGTTCGTTCACGTGTTAGAGGAGATACATCCAAAGGGAGGGCATAATCCTCCCGAGGCTAGGGTAGAGGCAAACCCAACCTACCACTGGCAGTTGAAAAGATCCTAAGAAGGAAAACCACAATTACTAGACTACCTCATGAACCTTCTGACACCAGCGACTACCTCCCATCCAGGGAAGCTTCTGAGGGTGATTTAGTACAAGCACCACCGGGGCACAATCACAACAATTCCCCAGGGAGACTCCGCCTTGTCAATGAACCAATCTCCTCCTCTAGTTCATCTGAAGGTTCGGAGTAGGGTAGACAAGCATATGAGCATCCTCCACCTACTCCAGCTAGTCCCATTAATTTGGACAATGATGATGATGAGGTCCCGGACGATGGGAGAGGGGGTGATACAACTGTTGGAGGCTTGGCTAGATTAAGGAAGTCGGAGGTGTGGGCTGAAAGATTTGTCAGTGAAAAGGCATATACAAAGTTCACAGAATGGTATTCCCTAAGGTCGCTCACTCTTGAGAGACAATTCTTGACAAAAGACTTGAGCAAGCACAACCCCAATGTCCTTAAGCAGTTTGAGGAAAGAAAAGGATGGAAATGGTTCACCGGCCGAATGTAAGAAGCAAATGAATACTTCGTCAAAGGGTTTTATGCCAATGTTGACCACATCAAAAAAGGTACAAAAGTGACGAAGGTACAGAACTTTAAAATACGCTTTGATGCTCACACACTGAACAAGTATATAGGATTTGAGGAGGTGGAAGCAGTGCAATATCTGGAGAAGCTAGCTATGTGTGATGCAGTTCGCCCATGGCTAGATGAGATACTAGCAATCCCGGGGACAACATCTGCATGGCTCACAACAGGGGTTTAGATAGTAAAAGCCACCCTTAAGTTTTAAGCAAAAGGGTGGAACACATTCGTGTGCAACCGTCAGGATCCGTGCCAACATGAGAACATCCTTCCACTTCCCCGGGCAGTATTAGTGGCTTACATCATGGCCGGATATCCTATAAATGTGGGAGCCTTGATATCCTTCAACATCTCAAATGTGGTCCAGAAAGAAGAAAGGTCATATCCCTACCCCAACTTCCTCACAGAGTATTTCCAAGATCAGGGGGTAGAATCGAGACATTTTGATGTTGAGGTGAAGGCTAAGAAGCCTTTCTCATGGTACCACGTCCAGGGAGTGGACAACCCTAAGTTCAAGGGTAAAGCCGCTAACTCCAGTGGCCAGTCTGAAGAGGTAGTGGCCACTGGTGCACTTGTCGAGCCCTCCACAACAGCTGGTACTTCTATCTGAGCAGCAATCATGCCTCCTTCATCCTCTGGACCATATGACTTAGTGCCACTTTCGGTGCCTACCTCATCTACCTACCCTCAGACTACACTGCGGGTGTCCTAAACACTGTCCAATCTCAACAACTGGATGCATGCAGCTACCAAAAAGCTGACTGCCATATCCAGTGTCGTGGCAGCACTGTCATCAGCCCCAGCAAAGCTTCAGGTACCTCCATTAGTGGAGGAACCATTGAAGAAAATTCTGGACAACCAGAAGAAGATCCTGGAGACTCTAGATACTCGTGAAAAGATCATCAAGAACTTGGGGAAAATTGTGAAAAAGATGCGGAAGACTTAAACATCGAAGGACTCGGTGGACAAGCTGCGCAAGGAGGTTGAGAAGATTTCTTCTGTTGGAGATCTTCCACTGGACCTTCTCATGGAGCAGACAGTCCCAGCAGCACATGCAGCAGTGCTAGAGACATCAGAGGCAGTAGCCGACCAGTTTGAGGAGTCGGTTGCAAGTACATACACTGCTGAGGAGCTGATACAGATGCTCATCAACCTAGTAGTCCCTCATTCAAAATATTTTGAGATACAGTTGGAGGAGACATAGGGTGATGAGGACCCCATGCAGGCTGGGGAAAAACCACACATGTTGAGGACCCGATGCAGACTGAGACCACATAGGGAGTTTTCTTTACTCTCTACCATTTCCTTGTTCTTATTTGTTATTGGAATTGAGGACAATGCTCATTTTCATTTGGGGGGTGGTTCATTTTGATTTGACTTTGACATTTGGTATGTAATAACTATTACTCTATTTTTCTTTATGTTTATTTTCCCTTTTGGTATGTATATATTTTTACCATTTGATTTATATATTCATTTCCATTAGGTATATATTCGCTTTACTTCATTTTGTATATATTAAGTTTACTTTCTGTAGTTTTACTTCATAACTTTTTTCATTATTTTTCCTTAGTAGCATAGCTTCTTATTTACTTTAGTAGCGTCTTTTTAATTTGTTAGCTTCTTTTTACATTTTGTGTGAACAATAAGCCTTTGGTTTTTAAAATGCTATGGTTATTTCCAAAGGTAGATGTTGTGTGAACCAAGTGGCTCTTCCCAACGATGGATGCCGTGACAACCTTCTTAAGGGATTGAGTCCATTTTCTTTATATTTTGCTATAAATAGTAGTAATGAATAAAAGTGTCTCAAGCAGGCTTCACTTGGTACTGACACATTGACCTTTGACCTATGGTTAGAAACAAAGTTGATTGGCAAAGAATAGCTCTAGTTGTGACCTTAAGACTCTTGTGTTGACTAAAACAATCATCGAGTGGTTTCTTCGAGTCATTTGTGATTTTCAATCTTCGCTAGGGTTGTTGTGGCCCTCGACTCTGTTCTCTTTAACAATCCAGCAGGTTGAGAGGTGAGGTATTGAATTGCAAGTCCAAGTTTCATGCCAATAAGTCTAGAACTTTCCCTGAATGTTTGTCTAGGGAAAATTCTAAGTATAGCTCGACTTGAGAAATGATTGTAGGCTCTCCTTGATCCAATTTGAAACTTGAAAGCTTCCGTAGCCTACCAATGTGATATCCCTAGTCAACCCCTTTGAGCCGAAGCCCTTTTTTCTTTCAATAACCACATTGCAAGCCTTTATCCGTTTTATAATGACCCTCTCTTGGCACCCGATCTTTCCTTAGCATTCTTGATAGACAATTGGCAAAAGCATAAGTTTGGGGGAGAGACGAGGAATTTGAAAGTGATAAAAGGTACAAAGAAGAAAAAGAAATGAAGAAAAGGGAAGGCAAAGAAAAGGAAGAAAGGCCAAAAAGAAAAATGTCAAAAAGAAAGTGACTAAGGTAGAACGTTGAAGGGATTAAAAGAAAACAATGATGAAAGCCATGGAATGAATAGAAAAGGAGAAAAATGATTGTCATGATCAAGAAAGAGTGACATTACATCTCTCTAGTTCCCCCAAGGAAGAAGAAAGTGACTGAAAGAGTCGAAAAAGTATGAGCCAAAAAGAGAAAATGGAGTGCTTAAGGAAAGATGAAACCATCATATTCCGATAAGTCCTACCTTGATCCAAAATCCTTCATTACATTCCCGCAAAAGCCCTATATGATTTCAAGTTGAGTGAGCTTACATAAGTGGTAATTTACATAAGGGGCAAGCTTATGGTACTTGGAGCCGGACTTGTGACATTATTTTGAGAGAGATGAGTGTACTTCTTCACAATCCTTGTTCGAGTGTTGCATTATAAAGTGAGATTTGCTCATGGAGAGTAGATGACGAGGGGTTTGGGTTCCACAATGACCTACATGATAGAGAGAGAGCTTCCTTGGTGAATAAAGTCAACTCTTTATGCTCTAGTGTCACATTAGAACTATGGTACTCAAAAGGTCAAAAGAGGGTGTTGTTAATAACTCATTTGCGTTGAGGCTAATTGTTAGTCTCAATTGATGCATGATTGATTCACCTTAGGCCAGCTGAAATATCCTTTTTTCTAGTGGAGGTGGGAATTACCTTATTTGCTTGAGGACAAGCAAAATATTAAGTTTGGGGGAGTTGATAAGTAGGGATTTTGACATTTTATTTGCTCTCTTTTACTTGTGTTTTAGGTCAAAATGCTTGAAGGTATTCCCGAAAACTAATGAAATGTGCTTGCTTGCAGGAATTGTTCAATATGAGAAAAAGGAATCAAAATCAACTCACAAAGTGTCAAAAGTTGAACAAAAACCAAAGCAAGACAAAGAGGCATGCAGTGTGTACCGCACAAATATTATGCGGCTGCGATCAAAACTATGTTGTCTGCAAGAAGGAGATTCAGACACTTGAAATTTTGGAAAATTGATGAGCGTGGATCGCACCAATATTGTGCGGATGCAATCAAAATTATGCGGTCCACGATGAACAAGAATCAGAGAGTTGGCAACTTGGCAAAATGAAGGAGTGTGGACCATACCAAAATTGTGCGGCCGCAGGATGTCAAGCGCGGTCGCACACATAATTGTGCGGATCACGATGATGAATATTGAGAGAGTTGTCTCAAGAGAAAGTCAAGAAAGTGCGGACCGCATCATTTTTATGCGGCCGTATAATCCTAAGCACGACCGCTCTCAAAATTGTGCGGTCTGCAAAAGTCCACCTCAAGCCAGAATCAAAAGTGAAGAACACGGACAACATCAAAATTATGCGGCCACGATAGCAAGAGTGCGGCCGCACAACCTCCGCAGGGGTATTTTTATTAGATATTTTCAGCTTAGTATAAATAGAACATTTTGTCATTTTTAGGTTATGTTATATTTTGTATGAGCACCTGAGTCACCTACTTTTGCTGTTTTTGGTATTTTTGTACTAGATTTGTCTTCAAACAATAGATTCTCTTCTCATAATCTAATATTATAGATTTTATCTTCATTTCATCTTTAATTTCTTATATTTCTATGAGTAGCTAAACCCATAGCTAGGGTTGTGACCCAAACTTAGTGTGGGTATTTAATTGGTGTTTGATTTAGGGCTTGAATGTGAATGGGTTAGTGAATATTTAGCCTAATTCTGGCTAGAACTTAAGAATTAATGGTTTCAAACATTGATTCCTGCCTAAATGACTTAGTCTCTACTTGAGAAAGTGGGACTAAGTCTAGGAAAACTAGGCTAAAAAGGAATCAGGGTGAACTCAAGAAATTGATAACCCCAATTAAAGGGTTAAACCTAGAGGTAGTAATACTCGACTTGAGCTAATATCACTTGATTTATATGAATACCCATTTGGACTTTAGAAAGCCAAATTGGAAAAAATCACTCAAACTACCGAGAGGTATAGAGTGAGTACCCGGGTGTGATAGCTATATTAAAACCCAACTAATCAAGCATGCCCTATATTTACAACTAGTTAGATCACCTAGGTAAAAGTCACGACCTTAGTCCCTTTAAACATTTGAAAAACCCTAAGCAAAAAATATTGTCCTTAGTCGCATTTATTGCAATCATTAGAGTAAAGATAGAAGTAGAATGTCAACCCAATTTTGTGGATGTGCAATTAGATTCAAAACCCGTAAGTCACTTAGATATAAACCTAATTCCAGTCATTAACTCCCTGTGGATTCGATCCCGATCATAGTTGGGTTATTATTGAATCGAAATCCTCGCTACTCAATGTAGTGTAGGCTTGGACTTGATCATGGTGAAGCCCTTGCTTGAGTCCCAAACGCCATTCCTCGACTCAAGGAATGGATCGAGGGCATTTGCTCGTAGATGTCTTATTCTTAACGCTCATGGCACGAGCTCTCGAAAGGCCGTTGGAAGGCTCGTTCTCACGGTAAGATCTCTTCCCCTAATAAGTAACATTAGGATCCCTTTTTAGCATCGCATTCCCATTTCCTTTCTATTCTTTGCGCAGGCTTGCCTAAGACCATTGATATTAGGCCTTCAGTAGGGGATGAGGACTTGTCCATTGATCCCTTCACCTTAGGACAGCTCGGGGCTACTGTAGGAGAGAAAAAGAAAATAAAGTCTCCGAGTTCCCCGATCTCGGAGAAGAAGAAGCCAAGGAGATGATTGGTCCGCAAGCCAAAAGAGAGTTCTGGCACTCGAGCACCCGACTCAGACTCGCTTTATAGGCTCAGGGATGAGCCTGAAAAGGATGATATTCTTGTGTCCTGTAGACCAATCTCCCTCAAAGAGCGGGTGGTTGTCGAATAGGAGATTCATGAGGCCGATCTCCCTCAGATTAGGGAGGACGATGAGGAGACCAGAACTGAGAATCCTGGGGATACTGGTCATGCCACGAAGGAGGCACCTCATGTGATAGATATTTTAGTGTTGCCTTCTTATACCAAGTCCTTGCCCGAAGAGGCTCGAACAAAAAATGAGTGATCCAACGAAGGGGATCATGGTGTGGACAATCCCCTCCGTTCCTTTTTTGAAGGTGTGGACTCAACCGCCCTGGAAGAAGTCACGACCCAAACCAATGGGCAATGACGAGTTCCCGAGTCCTGCATGTCGAACACCCCTAAGCATGCGTCTAATATATAAACATGAATTAAGGTTAGGTCATGAATAACATCTGTCAATACGTGAGGAAAACATGTTTAAAAGACATATATACATATACATGCAGAATACGGTAGGGAGAGCTGACAAGGCTGCTATAGACAACTATATATCCAAAACTGGAAGACGACCAGGCCACATACTATCCAACAGTACATGATTGTCTACAAATCTCTAATAGAGTGTACAACTGTAAAAGACGGTATTGGGCCCCGTCGTATCCATATCTACATAAAAAATAGCGTACCAAAACTAATAACAACTCCGGATCAAGTGGAGCACACCAACTCTCACTGATCAAGGATCCTAAAAAAGGGGACCGTTAGCTTGTCTACCTGTACCTGCGGGCATGAAACGCATGCCCTGGGAAATAGGGCGTCAGTATGAATAATGTACCGAGTATGTAAGGCATGAAAATCAGTACATAAAAGACATAGAAGAAACATGGAGCAAAGGAATCCGCCTATAACTCTAAATAACTTTGTGAATCCCGAAATATTTATAAAGTCATGCATGTGCATATAAATGTTGTATCATGCATAGGCGTATGTGTGCCTAACATCATCAAGCCTCTGAGTGCATCCCGTCATATCATCTCGGCCTCTATGGGCGAAATCATCAACATATACCGAATGATCAGGTGGTGGTGCGTATATAACGTCGTAACCTTTTCCCATATCCCATATACATATAATATATCCGTATATAACTTCATCTAGTCATGGGTCAATGTACATGTATAAATGAATGAAATGCATAAGAAGTAAGTTTATAAGATTTCTTGAAATGTCATACGATCAATATGCCTTTCGGATAAACTTTATCAACCACATATTTTTCTGAGACCCATGAACAGAAGATATAATAATAAGACACATGGTCAATCAAGAACATATGCACCCCTAGCACTTCTATGAATATAGTCATTTATGAAAGTTACACATTTACTCATTTCGTTTGTATCATATGGATCATGCCAAAAAATGAAGGGATAGCCTTAACATACCTGAGCCGATTCTCTTGACAATCCCTCTAACACACGTCAATTGCTACGAAACACATAACAGCGATATCGAAATAGGGAAAATCCGTATGATATTATTGAGAAAGATTACATTGTATTCCCTTAGAATCGCAAATCTCACGCTGCTAGCGTATTATGAAGTTTCATATGAATTCATTTTTGAGAATACATCCGTTACTTTGTAGTATAAGCATATCTCTTTAGTGAATTAGAGAGGCCTTTTATCATTGTGGTTGTGGGCCCTACTTGATAAAGATCACTTTTCCAATTTCCCCTAAATGTGACACTTAGCCACTCAAGCCAAGCGTCATTGTTTAGTATCAGCAATTTAAACCCCTTGTTGCCACGTTGGGGTAATTTTTCCACTAAAGTTATCCACCAATTTCCAATTACATGCTAATCTCCCACTAAAAAATCAATAATTAACCAATTATCCACATGATAAAGAATATCTCAAATTACTTCAAATACGAATAACTTTTAACACACTTTATATACCTTGCTATCATGGTCATGTGGTACTTTGTATGGCACTAGTCCATAAATACGGGGTATTATAGCTTGGACCGTATTTTATCTCAAATTGAAAACCTTCAATGAAACTCATCTTCTTTGATTTGTTTACCCTCTGACCATTACGGTACTTACTTACTACCTGTTATAAATAGCATAAATACTTATAACCTCAAAAATAATCTCATTCTCGATCCTACGTCGATTAACTTACAACGAAAATTTAATGTATGAAAACGCAAAATGTAACATCCTTCCCCCCTTAGAAACATTTTTCCTCGAATGTTTAACTCCCCAGGATTTATATAAATTTTGGTAGAGTCGAGTTTGTAACAGTACTACTACCAATCCTTCCCGGCCGAGATGATTTGACGGGATGCCCTCAGAGGCTTGATGATGTTATGTACACATATACTTGTGCATGATATGACATTTATATGCACATGAATGACTGTATGAATATTTCAAGATTCACAAATAATTCAGGATTCACAAAGTTATTTAGAATTACAGGCAGATTCCTTTACTCTATGTTTCTTCTATGTCTTTTATGTACTGAATTTAATGCCTTATACTCGGTACATTATTCGTACTAACTCCCCTATTTCCCGGGACATGCGTTTCATACCTGCAGGTGTAGGTAGACAAGCTGACGATCCCCCTTTTTAGGATACTTGATCAGCGAGAGTTGGTGTGCTCCACTTGATCCGGAGCTGTTATTAGTTTTGGTATGCTATTTTTGTATGTAGCTATGGATACGACAGGGCCCACTCCCGTCCTATATACAGTTGTACACTCTATTAGAGGTCTATAGACCGTCATGTATAGTTGGATAGTATGTGGCTTTGTCGGCTTCCAATTTTGGGTATGTAGTTGTCTATAGCAGCATTGTTGGCTCGCCCTACCGTATTTCGCATGTATATGTATATATGTATTTTGGACATGTTTTCCTCACGTATGTTATTCACGTAATTCAGTCGTTTATTGATAGATGTTATTCATGACCTACCCTTAATTCATGTTTATCTTAGACCCATGCTTAGGGGTGTTTGACAGGTAGGACTCGGGCACTCATAATGGCCCATCGTTTTGGGTCATGACAGAAGATCTCTCCAGGTTGGGTGATTTGGAGGTGCCGAGGAAAGACCAATTTTTGGAGGTCGGCAGGCTGAACTCGAGCCAAATATTTATCAACCGCTCGCCC
>ML369694.1:11628-50123 GCA_005239525.1 Nicotiana knightiana | reverse complement strand
ACTTTGTACATATTTTCTTCTTTACTTTGTAGTTTAATTATGCAAGTTATTTTAGATTTTGTTCAATTGAACATGTTTAGCTAATTTTTGGTAGAACCCGTTGGGGAATAAACTTATTTTGATATTAATATAGCTTTGATTGGTTGATTAAACTCTATTTGTTCAACTACGTTCTTGTTGTAGTTGATTGAAGGGCCCTCAATTAGCTGTGCCTATTTATTATGTATCTACTTGAGAGAGAGTGCATATTTAGGTAATTGTTTGAACAACACCACTCCCAGAGTATAGACGAAAGTCATAACCGAGGGTTTAGAGGTTGGATTAGAGATAACGATACTTCGGGTGCAATCTAAGTGAACTGTAATGCAATCTAGCTAGCGTAACTTGAGAGAGTGCGTCTAGTAAATTATCATAATTACTTGAGAGAGATTTATGGTAGATAGAGTGTTCATGATTGATAGAGACAACTAATCAAGCTATACGAAGTATCCGAGAAGTAAGTTCACCAGCGGGGGAAACCATAACCTTAGATTTTTATTACAATTGTTTATACCTTAGCATAGTTAATCTTTAGTTTTAATCTTTAGTATTAGTAATTTAAATAACATCAGGTGACAGCTGAGTAGTATTTTAACAGCTTGCTTGATACGTCAATTCCCTGTGGGATCGACTCTGGGCATAATACCCCAGGATTATAGTTGCAACGCCCGCTTAGTCTTCTACAAGACATAGTTGAGCGTGATCAAAGCACCACCGGCAGTGAAAAAACTATTGGAGGTGTGGCTGACAAGTACTCTAAGCAATATACTCGACAAACCCGCTCAAGGGGCGAGTAGGAACACCGCACGAGTCGACATCACAACGACTATCAATGAGCAACACGCCCCTCCCCCAATAGGTATCACTCACATTGTTGATGACGCAGGTAACGACGCCCTCGCAGCTATTCTGAGGAAAATGGAAGAGATGGAGAACGAGAATAAAGCACCTCGCGACCAAATGAGGGAACACCAATAAAGGGTTGATAAGATACCGGGGCACCTCGAAACTCCTGCCAAAACAGGACATCGGCTGGTTCGTGGAACAACCATACAACGAGGAGGTGGCTCCACATTCCATACCCAAATCCTTCAAAATAATGCCCCCATATTTAAAAATATAAGACGGCACAACGGACCCCGAAGACCACATCATTCATTACGTCACAGCGATAAAAGTAAATGACCTCTCGAAAGAACAAGTATCGTCGGTACTGCTGAAGAAGTTCGGTGAAACCCTAAAAGGGGGAGCCTTAACATGGTACTCACAATTACCAGCACGTTCTATAGTAACATTCAAGGAAATGGCCGACAAGTTTGTCACCGCCCATGCCGGGGCCAAGAAAGTAGAAACTAGGGTGAATGATATATTCGCCATCAAAAAATCGCCTGGCAAAGGACTCAGGGACTTCCTCGCCCGGTTCAACAGAGTGAGAATGAGCCTTCCGAACGTATTAGAGGGTATGGCAGTAGCGACTTTCCAAAAAGAACGGGTTGAGGGAAACCAGGAAACTGTTGAGCAGGCTCATGAAATACCCTCCCACCACAGGGAAGAAATACACAACTGTCATGACCCAAAATCCTAAGCCAGCCGTGATGGCGCCTATCATGGAACTAGGCTAGCCAACTATTACAGATTATCATAATATTTCATAATTTCCCAAAATTAGCAAATTTTAAAACAGCAAAATGAGATGAACAATTTATACACTACCCCAAAACTTGGAGTCAACTGTCATGAGCATCTAGGACTATAAATACAATGTACAATAAGGTGACTTGCTATTACAAAAGTCTGAAGTGCGAAAGACTAAAACTATGAACTGAGGAAAGGAAAGGAGGTGAGCTGGGGACGCTGAGCAGCTACCTCAATCCTCGATCAAACTCCAAGCACGCCCGAAAATCGACTAGTGAGATGGTCTGGTACCTGGATCTGCACATAGAGGTGCAGGGAGTAACGTGAGTACGCCAACTCAGTAAGTAATTAAAGTAACTAAAAACTTGAGTGTAGTGACGAGCATTTATAAATCATGTAAGTCCATATAATGAGTAACAGTGGAAATGAATAAATCAAGTCAGGAATCTACATTCCAAATATTTCATAAAACTCCAGTTTTCATTTTAAAAATTTCGCATAAAAACATTTGTCCAATATTATCATCAGAGGCTCAGTGTAAAGAAGAGTGAAAACAGTAGTTACATAAAATATAAGCCCCTCGGGCACAGTATCACTCACAATAAAGCCTCTCGGGCAAGCCTCTTTCACTCGTGACTCCACTATCAGTATCTCATGCTCACACTAAACATTCGTACTCAGCAAGTACCATGAATACACACAACTTCTGCGGCGGGCAGCCCGATACATATAACATATGCTGCGGCGTGCAGCCTGATCCATACAACATATGTTGCGGCATGCATACCGATCCATATAATAGTCGACTGCGCTCACTAGGGATGTACAGACTCCTGGAGGGCTCCTATAGTCCAAGCGCTATATTGATGCGGCGTGCAGCCCGATCCAATATATATATTGTTGCGGCGTGCAGCCCGATCCATATATAATGTATATTGCTGCGGCGTGCAGCCCAGTTCATATGTAATATATAACATATATATTGCTACGGCGTGCAGCCCGTTCCATAACTATCCTCACATACTCAGTGCTCGGCCTCACTCAGTCATCCTCACAAGCCACTCGGGCAATTCATCTCAACTTATGGAAATCAGCCCAAAATACTTCTTAGAGTTTCAAAATAGTGTGATAACAGTGAAAATAACAACAAGTGGTAAACATGACTGAGTTCACAGATATTCTATCAGGATAGTGTGAGAATAGTGTAAAAATACCCCTGAGGTTCTAAACAGGTAAGCACGAGGCCCTAAACATGGCTCACAGCCTATAAACAAGTATAAACTTCTGAAATATAGGATGTCGTAAGGTTTCAACTCGAATACGCGGCTTAATAGTCGCTAGGGGACGGACCAAGTCACAATCCCTATCGGTGCACGCTCACACGCTCGTCGCCTAGCATGTGTGTCACCTCATTTACCAAAACAATATCAAATACCGAGGTTTCATACCCTTAGGTTTAGAGTTACAATCGTTACTTACCTCAAAACAGCCCAAAAGCTACTCCACGATGCTCTTTCCCCTCGAATCGGCTCCCAAATGATCTGAATCTATCACAAATCAGATCAATAACATCAAAATATGCTAGGGAGACGAACCTCAATCGAAAACTATCAAAATTAGGCACAATTCCCGAAATTGGCCAAACCCGGCCCCTGGGCCCACGTCTCGGATTCGATAAAAATCACAAAAGTAGGATCCTCATTCCCTTACGAGTCTACCTATAACAAATTTACCAAAATCCGACCTCAATTGCCCACTCAAATTACCAAAAGAAATTTCCAATTTTTCCTCCCATTTTTTCCCAATTTTTCTACTTTAATTCCTCGAATTGCATGGTGAAAATCAAGACAAATTCATGAAATTGAACCAAAAATTATTGAAGAACACTTACCACAAGAATCCCACTAAAAATTTGTCCAAAATCTCCTTCCCCCAGCTCTCTAATGGAATATTGAGTTATGGCCAAGAACCCCCAAAATTAGAACTTAAAACTGCATGTCCAGATCATTAACTCACTGCATCGCGGGACCACCCACGCGATCGCGAAGAACAAACTTACTGCCTTCAAATTTTACACATTGAGATCGCACAATTTACCCACGTGATCACAAAGCTTCGACTCCCTGACCTATGCGATCGCGTACCCAGTCACGCGGTCGCGAGGATTAATTGCAACAACCTCACGCACCCCCTTTTCTTCTACGCTCGCACAAGGAACTACGCGACCACACTGCTCAAGACTGCCCAACCTATGCGATCACAAACCTTATTACGCGATCGCATAGAACAAATCTGCCTGCCTCAATCTTTACTCTACGCGATCGCGGATGAACTCACGCGATCGCAATGAACAAACCGCTGCTGCTAAAACACCAGAAAACCAGCAATCTCCCAAAGACCAAAAGTGCCCGTTTGAGCATCCAAAATACACCCGAGGCCCCCGGGACCTCAAAAAAACCTACCAACATATCCCATAACATCACTCAAACTTATTCGAGCCTTCGAAACACCAAAAACAATGTAAAAACATCAAAATCACATCAAATTCAAGCCTATGAACTTTGAAATTTCTAAATTTCACCAAAGATGTCGAAACCATCCAAAACACATCCGATTGAACTGAAAATTTGCATACATATCCAAAATGACATTACGAACCTTCTCCAACTCCCGGAATTTCATTCCGACCCCAATAGCTTATTTTCCCTTACCAACCGAAAATTGCCAAAAACTAACTTTCGCCAATTCAAGCCTAATTCTACACCGGACATCAAAATTTCATTCCGGACACACTCCTAAGTCCCAAATAACCTAACGAAGCTATCCGAGCCATAATATCCACATTCCGAGGTCGTTTACCAATAAGTCAACTCCCAATTGACTTTTTCAACTATAAGCTAATTTAAGAGACTAAGTGTCTCTGTTCTAACCATGACCACTCCGAACCCAAAACAACCGACCCAACACAACTTAAGTAGGCTAAGCAACATATGATAAAGCAGAAATGAGGGAAACGTGGCTAATCTCACAAAACGACTGGCTGGGTCGTTACAACAACGCTTATTGTGCTGAGGTGAGAGCGGACGAGGATGACCTTAACGGTCCAACTCAACGGTTAACATCGGTCCAAATGGAATCGAGGAATGATCACCGGAATGACAGTCGAAGAGATCACGTAGGTCCACGCCTCAATCGTGAAAGGCACCAATCGTACATCAGAACGGCCATCCCACTACCTTCCCGCCAAGCCAATGGCCCGTCCAGGCCACAAACAGGGACTCACCGAAATGAAAGAGGTATGCCTCCACTTTTATCTGCTCATAATTTTTGTGTTTCTCCTTCAGAAATAGTCTACGCCTTATAGAAGCTCGGCCCCAAGGTTAAATGACCACAAAAGATGAAGTAAGACCCAAACACCAGAAAGTCGAATGCCCTCTACGAGTTCCATCAGGAACGCGGCCATAAGACCGAGGATTGCATAGCCCTACGGCAAAAGGCAATAAACATGCTCCACCAAGGACATTTGAGGGAGCTAATGAGTGACCGAGAAAGGGCCAATTTCGTCTGTGGGAGAGAACAACATCAAGGCCCCCTAAAACCACCCTCCCTAGCACGCACCATCCAAATGATCATCAGCGCAGACGACGAAGCAACAATCAACCATGTGAAATTCACCACTACCCACAAATTGAAGCGGTCAATCACCCATGAACTGTATGATGACCTCGAAGAAAGTATCATCTTCGATAAGTCGGATACCCACAGTTTAACATTTCCTCATTTCGATGCTCTTGTCATTACTTTATGAATTTCAGATACTAATGTAAAAAGAATCATGGTAGACGATGGAAGCGACAAGTGTATTATCCACCCCAGAGTTCTCATGCAAATGAGACTCGAGGATAAGATAGTACCACGCTGCAAAACACTAACAGGTTTTAACAATACACTCAAACAGACCTCCAAAGAGATCACATTACCCGTTCTAGCCGGGGGCGTCACCCTGGAAACAACATTCCATGTCATGAATTAAGACACAACCTACAACGCCATTATATGACGACCTTGGATACACGTCATGATGGAAATCTCGTCTAGCTTGTATCAGGTCATCAAGTTCCCTACCTCATGGGGAGTGTTCAGCATCCGCGACATACGGCGCACAGCTCAAGAATGCTACCGCATTGCCCAAGACTGCATGTATACTCAACAGTTAAAAGGAGAGGGCAAAAGAGCATAGCAATTAGCGAGGTCGGGGTCGGAGGACAACGAACAAAAGAACATCATCAAAGACCCCGACAAAGTGGAAGCCACAGTATCAACGGTGGAAGACCTCGATCACGTTCAACTGGACGAAAGCGACCGCAACAAAAGAGCTTACATAAGCCATAAACTCACAGAACCAGGTAAATTCCATAAATTTTTAATTGACTATGCAGGCTTGTTTGCTTTCTCCCACGCAGATATGCCAGGTATCCCAAAATACATTGCAACACATAAGCTGAACTCGATCCACTCTACCCGCCGGTACGACAAATCAGAAGAAAATTCAATGCCAAAATCAATAATGCCGTCCGTGAAGAGGTAGAAAAATTGCTCGCCAACGGTTCTATTTGAGAGTCAAAGTACCCTAAATGGGTCACCAATGTGGTCATGGTGAAAAAGAAAAAAAAATGGTGCATGTGCGTGGATTTCGTGGATCTAAACAAGGCCTGCCCGAAAGACTCATTTTCGTTGCCTCATATTGATCAGCTCATCGACGCGACAGCAGGGCACGAACTGTTAAGTTTCTTGGATGGCTACTCGGGCTACAACCAAATCCTCATGGAGGAGGAGGACCGGGAAAAAGACACTTTCATCACCCACCAAGGGACGTACTGCTAAAGAGTCATGCCGTTTGGGTTGAAAAACGCAGGGGCAACCTATCAGAGGCTGGTAATCAAGATGTTCAAAGAGAAGCTTGGCAAAACGATGGAAGTTTATATAGACGATATGATGTTCAACTCAAAAAGAAAATAGGATCACATCGACCACCTGAGGGAAGCCTTCGACATACTCAGGCGATACGGCATGAAGCTGAACCCCGAGAAATGCGCCTTCGGTGTGACCTCTAGAATGTTCCTCAGCTTTTTGGTGTCACGGAGGGGCATTGAGGTTAATCCCGACCAAATCAAGTCTATAGAGGGAATACCTGAAAATTTGACCAGCAAGAAGCAAGTGCAAAAGCTGACTAGCCGTATAGCCGCCCTGTCTAGGTTCATCTCACGATCCTCTGACAGATGCCACAAATTCTTCAGCGTACTCAAGAAGGACAACAGACTCCAGTGGAATTCTGAGTGCGTCAATGCCCTCAGAGAGTTAAAGACATATTTGTCTTTGTCCCTGCTGCTCACCAAGGCAGAACCCGGCGAGTGTCTCCTAATATCCCTGGCCGTATCCTACGTTGCAGTAACCGCAGTCTTGGACCGTGAAAACAAAGGTACGCAATCTCCAATCTACTACATTAGCAAAACTCTGGTCGACACCGAAACGAGGTATCCTCACCTTGAAAAGTTGGCCCTAGCATTAGTCGTAGCTTCGCGAAAGCTTAGACCTTACTTCCAATGCCATCACATCTCGGCAGTCATGACCTTTCCCCTAAGAAGCATCCTACATAAACTCGAGTTGTCGGGTAGGTTGGCTAAGTGGGCCATCGAGTTAAGCGAGAACGATATAACATATTAGCCACGAACAGTAGTAATATATCACTGCCCGAATTCGACGAGTTCCAACTCGACCAGATACCTCGGGCACAGAATATCGAGGCAGACGGCCTCGCAAAACTGGAAGTGGCTACCAGAAACATAAACAGAAAAGAGAACATGGTCACTCTCCTCAATTCGTCAATAGACCAAATCGAGGCACGCACTATAAACATGATTTGGAAATGGCGCAATCGTATTATATCATATTTGCAGGACAGAGTGCTCCCATCCAACAAAAAAAACCAAAAAGCTTTGACTGTAGGCGACCAGATACCATCGACAGTGGCTTATACAAAAGAACGTTTGGCGATCCCCTGGCAAAATTCCTAGAACCGAACCAAACAAGACGCGTCCTCGAAGAAGTACACAACGGCCACTGTGGAGCCCACACCAACAATCGAGCCCTCATCAGATGCCTCATATGAGCAGGTTACTACTGGCCCACCATGAAAAAGGAGCATGCCGACTTCATTAGAAAGTGCAAACAATGCCAAAAATACGCTCCCATGATTCACCAAGCAGGCGAGAACCTCCACTCAGTCACCTCACCTTGTCCTTTCATCAAATGGGGAATGGACATCGTCGGACCCCTTCCAGCGGGACGAGGTATTGTACGATTTCTTTTGGTTTTAACTGACTATTTTTCCAAGTGGGTAGAAGCAGGTGCATTCGCCCAAATACGCGAACAGGAAGTTATCACATTCATATGGAGAAACATCATATGTCGCTTCGGCATCCCCAAAGAAATCAGTTGTGACAACGGACCCCAGTTCACTGGAAAAAAGACTGATGAATTACTCGAGAAATGGCACATCAAGAGAATAATCTCCACGCCATATCATCATGTAGGCAACGGTCAGGCGGAATCCTCCAACAAAACAATATTGAACATCATGAAAAAGAAGCTTGAGAACGTCAAGGGACTGTGGCCGGAACTACTACCGGAAGTTCTATGGGCATACCGCACCACGCCAAAAATAATCACAATAGAAACGCCATACTCACTAGTCTATTGGACTGATGCAGTAATACCGGTCAAAGTCGGTGCACCAAGTTTGAGATATTCCAACGAGAGCGGGACAAGTAATGATGAGAGTAGAAGGCAAGACCTCGACGAGGCCGACGAGCAGAGAGACATGGCCTACATAAGAATGATGGCTCAAAAACAGCAAGCAGAACATTACTACAACAAAAAGAGCCAAAGTCAATCCACTCAAGGTCGGGTACTATGTACTCAAAGCCAAAACACAAGCGAGCAAAGACCCACGGGAAGGCAAACTAGGAACCAATTGGGACGGCCCATACAAAATCACGGCGGCTCATTCCAACTAGAAACAATGGAGGGAAAACTACTGCCAAACAATTGGAACGCCACCCACCTTAAATACTTCAACTTCTGAAGATGGACGTCCCCCAAGTCGTACTCTTTTTCCCTCACCCGAGTTTTTTCCCAATTGGGTTTTCTCAGGGAGGTTTTTAATGAGGCGACGAAGAGGGCGTCTCGAAGTTTAATTATTAAGTTCACCGCTCGGCCTATCGACTACTTCTCTAGGTCGAACAATGAAGGAACTAGATAGACTGGGACTTCTCGAGCAGAAACATGTAATATTCTCCAATGAATGAGTAAACAAAGCAGTATATGATTCTCACATAACTCCACCAAGTTTACACATCACGACAATGCAGGAAATGTACATTTGACCTCGCTCAAATTATTTTCCAAGTCTACATTCGACATTGTTCGAATCAACTTACATTTGAACTCATTCGAATCAACTTACATTCGACCTCGTTCGAATTAACTCATAATTCGACATCGCTCTAATCATTTTTCAAAGTCCACATTCAACATCGTCCGAATCAACTTACATTCGACCTCGTTTGAATCAACTTACATTCGACCCCGTTCTAATTAACTCACAATTCGACCTCGCTCGAATCATTTTTCAAAGTTCGCATTCGACATTGTTCGAAGCGACTTATATTCGACCTCGTTCAAATCAACTTATATTCGACCTTGCTCGAATCATTTTCCGAAGTCCACATTTGATGTCATTCGAACCGACTTATATCTGACCTTGTTCGAATTTAAGTTCGACCAAATGAAAGTCAGGACTTTTACATGGAGACATTCAAAGAAAAACAAAAAGAGCCGAAAATACACAACAAAAAATAAACTGTTCCATTCCAATCATTCCATTTCAAAATATTTTACAAAGGGCTGGAAAGACGCCCCCACGAAAAAATAACGAAACACAAAAACAAACAAAAACCAAGTACAAAGACTTCACACTGCATCGTCCACGCAATCACCAACGTCGCCGGCATACTCATCATCGTACCAAGGATCAGAGGCAAGCTCGTCTAAGTCATCTTCATCATCGTTCATGCCGGGCATGCCGGGGTCATAACCACAGGCGTCACGAGCCGCACGTGCCTTGATGCGAGCGTCCTCGAACTCCGCCTCAGATACCTTCCCGGTCGTCATCAAATCCCTGTATATGTCAAGTTGGGCCTCAGCGTGAACCCACTTTTCATACAACTCCCATGACACACTAGGATCAGCAGAAGTATGACAAGTAGATGGGTGGGCATGTTTTTGCGCCTTCTCGGTTTGTAGGGCAGCAATCTGCTCGTTCAATTCTGATAGATCCGCCTCCAAATCACCTATCCGCTCTTCAAGCCTCGCTTCCTTGAGTGCCGACGTCTCTGCCTCACTAACCCACTCAGACATGTAGACGTGAAGGTACCACCTAGCGCAGTCGCCTCTACCACGACAGCCATCCTGGCCCTCTCAACCCGCTCTAACTCCTCAACTTTGGCGGTCAACTCGCCCCTTAAGCCGATGGCCCTAGATTCGCTCCGCTCAAGCTCGATCCTTAAGGATTCCACCTGAGCCTGAAGTTCAGCATTCTCGGCCATCACTCCCTTGCTCACCTCGAGCTCGTCTTCTTTAGATCTCAGCGTCCCCTCAAGCACGCTGCGCCTGCCGATGATCCTCATGGGCTCCCCATCCTTTTCCCTCAGCTCCTCATCTTTCTGCTTGAGCTCATCACGAAGCGTCTGAAACAGGCCGTCTTCGCCAAGTATGTTGACCAGCGTTCGGTGCTTAGAACGGCACTCTTTGTACTTGGATTCCATCTTCTTGAAGAGGGCCGTTCTTTGCTCTCCCGTCGATCACGCTCAATCTCCAAAATGAGGGTCTGACATACAAAAGAAGACGGGTCAGCAGAGGCAAACAACACATAAGAAGTGAATTAGCTTAAAACAAGGAAATAAACTTACTTGCAGGGCCATGCCAGAGATGCCCAGTGACAGATCCACATCCTTGATCTTCTACAACGTCTTATTCTCAGAGTCCGCGGACAAATGAGTGAAGGCCGGAACCACCCGTTCTGAGTTGACCAAAGGTTATAATCTACGGGGATGACTATGTTCCGGTTAGGCCCCTCCGTCCTTATTTCAAATCGAGTGAACCTCTCCTCAAAGGCCCGTACCTCCTCGGGTTCAATATCGGAGCCCGACCCATCATCTTCCACGAGGACGGTTTTATCTATCACGTCCGCTGATGACGAGCCGACTTCGGCTGTTCGCGCACGTTTCTCCTTCGTGTCGGCCCCTTCAGCCTCTGATGGCCTCTTCTCTGTGGCGACCTCCAGCGTGGGAGCAGCCTCAATGCCCTGTGGGTGCGCCGACTCTGCATCCAAAACAATCGGCCTCTCGGGCGCCACAACGGCAATGCTGACCCTTCCAATATCTACCCTCCGTCTTTTCCTCGGTGTCGTCTCCTCTTCATTGGGAGACAACTCATCGACTAGGTGCAAAATAGGGTGGGCAGAGGTCTCAGCCAACATGATGGACGCCTGTGGGTCGGATTCACCCAATGGTGGATTTAGAGTTTGAACACTTCGTACAGATTCGGCTAGTACGAATTGCATTCCAGTCGAAGCGATCGCCTGGCGGAATGCGGGTACGGGAGCCTTCGCCTTCTTAGAAGCTCGCCGATCTGACACAAAAATAAAACTATGTCAAAAAGTGACAGTAAATACCAACAAGCTATAACGAACACGAAATGGTTGCGAAACTGAAATCCGACTTACTGGTCGAAGGCCTGGGCCCAAACCGCTTATTGAAGGATGCCCAGTCACGAATCCCCACGGTGTGAGGCAGAACGCGGGCCACCCAGTCGCTGATGTCGGTAACCAGGGGAGGTGGACGTCTCTCAACTAAAGAAGGAAAATAAGTCAAACAAAAACACGCGAAGAAGGGTAAGTAAGCATACTCCAAACAAAAAAAAGAATAAAGATTACAATTAAATTCCATTGCTCAAGGAATCCGCACAGATTCTCCACCACGTGCTCGGTTTTGACGTATGAATAGCTGAACTAAAATCAACGGTTCGCCTTGTCGTCCATCCCCGCGACCAACCCTTTGGTTCCACGGTTGCGAAGATGAATCATTGTACCTCTACGGAAGCTCGACGCGAAAAGGTGCAAAAGGTGACGAACGAAAACTTCACAGCCAGCCAACTCCGCAAATTTCGTCAACACAAGGAAATTTTTATAAAGGTAGGGGGAGAGTTGCATCGGGCAGACGCTGTAAAAATGATAGAATTCCTCTGCTAGTGGAAGAAGGGGAAGATTATAGCCTATCAAGAACGGATAGGCATAGAACACACAGTATCCGGGCCGATGGCCCTGTATCACGTCGTCCCCCGTCGGAACTATATCAATATGAGCGAGAATGTGGTATTTATATATGAGGGCTGAAATCTGCTTCGATCCCATCTCCGATACCACCAGCTCCGGGTTTGGAACGGGCTCTTTTGAGAAGTCATTCCTAGAGGTGAGGTTACGTAGGAGAACCTCCTCCACGGTGGGAAAATTTTTGTCTTTCACAACCATGAGCTCGCCGCCGCTAGAAGGCATGGCTACCGATAATGGGGTAACATTAGAGACTATATCTGAATTATGAGCCGAGTTGGTCATTTTTTAGTAGCGCGTATGCGGTGGGCCGGAAAGAAGTGTATTGACGGAAGGGGAAATAGGAAGCTAGAGTTGAGAAGTAAGAGGAAATAGGAAGCAAGGATCAGAGAAGAAGAAGAAGAATAAGAACAAGCAGAGTGCAGATATGGAGTAGGAAATGCGAAAGTTTCATTTGGGAATTCCCCTTCCCCTATTTATAGACGATTGTGACGTCCGAATCGAGGCAAGGAACCGTCAGTGGCACTAAAACCAAATCGGCAGAGGCTCTAGAAATGACAAAGTGCATTGGAAATATGCGTAATGATGACGTGTGTGGCCGTGACATCATCATATGTCAGTCACACCAACCATGTCCCTTGAGACGGCATATCACCGGTTCGACATTGATCCTTTATGTTCAGTCATCATGTCAGAATTTCTTCTGACCGGCTACAGATAAAGTCCGCTCATCGAGGCATCCAAGAGGACGACCTCAACAAGCGGAGGGACTAACTGTATGGGTCAAAATCAGGCTAGACTTAACAGATGTATACATACGAGCTTTGGCCGAGGTCGAGCAAGTTCCAGTTGCGAGGAGTCGACAAGCAAGAGAACAGGACCGAGGTTAAATAGAGAACGAGTAGTAGTGGTGGTTAAAATAGCCTTAGAATCGCGAAAAGGAATATTCTGTTGAATATTCCCTTAATTGTACTTTTTAGGGTTTCCTAGGAATATCCCTAATAAATAGGAAGAGATAAGAAACAAAAGGGGATCTTCACCTTTTCTAATAAAAACATTGTTGTAAGAAGTTGACTATCAATAATATATACCAAAGCTTGTCTTGTCTCCCTTGTTTGATTTTGTTGTTTACTCTACCTTTCCACTCACAAGATCTAAGAACACTTTATCCACATTCATAGTTTATTGTCACGCATTGTTGTCATAAGAAGGAATCATCCGACTCATTCAGCATTTGGGTAACAAAATCCTTCTTATTACATGTATTTCCATTTGTCACATTTATTGTATGCATTTATTCCCATATTCATTGACAATCATTGGGCATCTACTTGTTATTTACTAATCTGGACACGGCCCCATATCACTGAAATATTCAAACATCAGATCTAGGATTTATTATATTTAGCTAGGATTTACCCTTGATCTTTGTATTCGATTAGTTTAACAAAAAGGTTTAAAACTTTTTTGGCAAAACAACAAGTACATGAGCGACTAGAATACTACAAATATGATCTGAAATAAAATACAACTATCTAAAACTTGATAAGCAGTAAAATATGATAAAAGGGGAAAGGGGACTTCAAGGATTGTGAACGTTGTGCAGCTCTACCTCAAGTCTCCTGAATGAGTCAGATTCGAGCAATCTCCTTTAAGCGCGGCTAGGACCAACACTTGTGTTTGCATAAGAAGTGCAGAAGTATAGTATGAGTACAACTGACCCCATGTACTCTATGAGTATCGAGCCTAACCTCGACAAAGTAGTGACGAAGCTATAACAAGGCACTCACTATAAACCTGTACGAATATAAGTGACAACAATAACATAATAGAGAAACTATAATTAGCATGACAACTGGAACATACATAACATAACAGAGGGCCCCAGAATATAATTTATGCTCAAATTCACAGTACAACACGGACATAGAACCAACAGTCAAGAATAGTCATAACATATCTTCTTTGTTGCGGCAGGCAATCCCATCTACACATATCATATCAATACCAATATTGCTACAACGTGTAACCTGATCCCAAAAAATAATATATCAATATCCGTTGTGGCGTGAAACCCGATCCCATACAACAATACCAATATATGTTGAGGCATGCAACCCGATCCCATACAACAATATAAACATCCGTTGCGGTGTGCAACCCAATCCCAAAAAATAATATGTCAATATCCGTTGCGGCGTGCAACCCGATTCCAAACAACAATATCGATACTACAAACAACTATGGCGTAGCTCTCAACATAAGAGAAAGAAACCAAAACAAGTAAATACTCTAAGGCAAACCAATATAACGAACTAGAGAAGAATAGAAGAAAGTAAGGGCAAATAAGCAATTAAAGGCATAGAACAAGTAAAAACGAAAAACAAGTAAACATATGGGTCTACGGAACAAGTAGCTAAAGAGGGTATGTAACAAAAAGACATGTATTTAACAAAAAGGGTAAGTAACAACGAAGGCATGATATGAATAGTAGCACGGAGTAAAAGAAGGCATGATGTAACTAAAATACACAGTTAAAAGTCCATCCCGCATGCTTAACCCATGACAACATATGTACACCTGTCACCTTGCATATTCGTCGTCCCCACACATAAAATCAAGCAGCAAATAGACCAATCTAGTCCTAATTTACTCAAGTCAAGGTTAACCACGACACTTACATCCTTCTGGAATCAATTCAACAATCAATCACGGTCTTGCCTTTAGAAGCCTCCCGACCAGCCGAATCTAGCTAATTATCAATCAAACAATCAAAAATAAGCTTTAGGAATTACCCACTAATGAAGAAGGTTCAATTTTGATCATTTTTGAAAAATTCAACCTGAGCCCCTTTGGTCGAGGTCCGAGATTTGGACCAAAACCCTATTACCTATTCACCCTCGAGCCTAGTTATGTGATTTGTTTCAAAATTCAACCTCAATTTAAGGTTCAAATCTCATTTTAAAAAATCCCTAAATTCTACCCAAAATCCCTAGTTTCTACCTTGAAATTTATGGATTGATGATGAAATTCATGGAAAAGTAACTGAAATTGATTGAAAACTAGTTAAAGGTGCTTACCAATGAATTTGGGAAGAAAATCCTCTTCAAAAATCACCTATAAAATGTTTCGGGTTGAAAAATGGTGTAAAATAAGCTAAGTCCCGACTTTCCCATATTTTACCCAGTTGCGGGCGTCGCAATTGCGAACTCTTGTTTGTAATTGAGATGTCTGCAAATGTGAAAGACTAATCGCAAATGCGATCAGTACTTCAGACACACAAAAGTAGCAAATGCGACATAACCTTCGCATTTATGAGGACACCCCTCACAAATGCGAGCCAAACTTCGCAAATGCGAAGCTGCTCAGCCTGGTACGGTATCGCAAATGCGATAGCAGAACCGCAAAAGCGATCCCAGACCAGACCGCAAAAGCAAACAATTGTTCGCAAATGCGAACCCCAGCCCCCAGTTCCCACTTCGCATTTACGAGCCTGACATCGCAAGTGTGAGGCTCGCAATTGATACTCAACTATTCCAAACTCATCCGTAACACATCCAAAACTCCCCCGAGCCCCTCAGGCTCCAAATCAAACATGCACACAAACGCAATAATATCATATAAATTTGTTCGCTCGCTCAAATCATCAAAATAATATCAAAAATTACGAATCGATCATCAGAAATCAAGATTTCAACCGAAAACTCATTTTCACAATCTTTCATAGAATGCGCCGAAAGGCTCTTGGGTCACCCGAGACCCCAACCAAATGTACGTGTCCAAAAACATCATATGATCTACCAGAATCGTCAAAACACCGATCTGAGATCGTTTACCAAGAATATTGACCGTGGCCAACTCAAGCCTCATTTACAGTCAAAAATCTTATTTTCTTCAAAATTTCATATAAAAGCTTTCCGAAAAGCGACACGGACCATACGTGCAAATTAAATAATATCAAATGAAGCTATAAAAAGTTTCGAAACACAAAAATTAAGGCTAGTACTCGAAACAATCTATCGAATTGTCAATAATGCCCCCATTGTCTACAAGAAAACAAGGAAACGAAAAGAAGTAAACCGAGAAAGTGGGAATGTACGGGTAGTCAGCAGCATTAGTAAGGCCAAAACCAGCCCACACCAATGTGACAAACTTCACTTGCTTCTTTCTTAAACGGAACGCCAACACCCCCAACAACATCAGCATAAAATGATAGCGAACGGGCCATCACTCTGATCTGTTAAATTACTCTTTCTTCGCTACATCCAAAGTCAGAGATAGTCTTCCCCCTAACCCCTTGATGCTGGGGCCCTTCCCCTAAAAACTCCACCACCCCCTTTTCTTCCCTTTGCTTTCTTTAACTATTTCCTCAAATTGTTTGTTAAGGGAAGAGATGTCGGACGCTTTGATCAATGGGCTTGCCGGTGCCGGTGGTGGCATCATCGCTCAGCTTATCACCTATCCTCTCCAAACCGTATTTATTTATTTATTACTCCTCTCTACCCTTCTTCTTAGCTTCATTTCTTTTTTTTTCCCCTTTTCCAGTTATCCAAAATCAGAGAACTGCTTTTTCTTTCTTATTTAATTTGGATGATGTTAGGTGAATACGCGGCAGCAAACGAACAGGAATTCGAAGAAGGAGAAGCAAAAGCTTGGGACAATAGAGCAAATGTATCAGGTGCTTCCCTCTCTTTCTTCTGATCGTTTTTATGTAAAAAAAAAAAAAAAAAAATTCGTATGAGATATATTTTAATTAATACTCTACCTCAGTTGTTCTAGCTTTCTTTGCTTTCAGTTTCACAATTTTCGTGTCTACGTGATCTATAGGTTGTAAGGCAAGAAGGATGGGATCGGCTTTACGGTGGCTTAGCTCCGTCGCTAGTGGGCACCGCTGCTTCCCAGGTAAGACTTTTCTATCTTAAATCCCTCTCTTTTTTCGGCCAGTTGCTAATGTGCACCGTGTGGGCTCTCTGCCTTTAATTATCTTTATTCAGAATATTGAATATTCGGCGGTTTGTTGCGGATATGCCCTTTGTTTCCTTTTTCCACGGCTTAAAGTAATTTTTCTTGGGGTGAAATATCTGCGTTCTCTTTTGGCTCTCTGTATCAATGAAGATACAAAATGTATTAAGCGGAGAATTGGATTGATCTTAGTACATTAACCATTACTCATTCCCAAATTAATGGTGGTCACTATAATTAATAATTTAAAATGAATCTCGAAATCTTGGAGAGATGGAAAATACTAGACTTTGGTCCATATTCTATACTAATAGAGTACTAGTATTATTTGGTTGGTATTAGCACCGGAGGGAGCAGCTCTAATTATTCATATGTGGTCCCTTGCCTGTGGGAACTGTGCCAATATTGCATCCTGAATATGATAGCTTATCTGCAGTTGGCAGTCCTTTAACCTGGTAGTTGTTTCGTCTTTCTCATCTTTATTGCACGGGTCCTAACAAAAGCGGAAATGAATTTGAAACTTAAAATAATCTAATTATCTTCTAGGCTCTATGAATACTGTATTAGACATTTGCTTATAAATCATTAATAACTTGTAGGCGTCATAGACCAATGATGCTTTGTCTAGTTAACACTTAACACTGATGTACTGGAACGATAATGATTGACTTGGCCAAAGGATCACTTGCTCATTAGTTTGTGAGCTGGAGGTACCCTTAACATGAAAGAGTTGTATGATAATACTGCATTCAAGGGCGAAGGGTGTTCAACTGAACCCGCTTTCTCGAAAAAATTAATTATTTTACCTGTGAATTTCTTTGGATGACATGAACAGCTGAGATATTAAGGTCCTCAACCCACTTAACACCAACTGAATTTATAGAGCAGTGGTCTAGAGGGTTCAACATGTAGCTGGGGTCGGAAGTTCGAATCTCTAGGAAAGCAAAAAACTTTATATCTTGTCTCTTTTAGCAAGTCCTTGCTAATAACGCGGCAAACTTATATGCTTTAATTTATTTTGTCTTCATTTCCTAGTTCCTACTTCTCTTTTATGAGTTCTTTTCTTTGCTTATATCCAACAAAAACCATTCTTATTAAATTCTATTTTAATTCAATAAAAATAAACCTTTCCACAAAGTGAATTTTGGTTCTCTTTCATAGTTTTGCTAAAACATGGAAGTGCTTTGTTGAAATTACTTGTAAATTGTTGATTTAGTTTTAGTTTTAGTTTATTTTACGTTGAAATTATTAATTTGTGCTATATTGGAAATTTTAGTTGGTGTATAATCTCTTTATTAATTAATGTAGTTTATAACTCTTTTTTAGTGATTTTGTTTGTAAATACTTTCTATGTTAAATTTCTTAGAATTATAATATTTTTAAGTTGGTTAAATATCTTTTAAGTAAAATTAATAAATTTTCGAACTGTTGAAGAAAAATTGGTTAATTTATATAGATAAAAAATTTAAAAATAGAAGTAAATATTTTTTAAAATTTCTTCCTACTTTGTTTGAAAAAAAGAGCGCAAATAACTTTGTTTTGAGGTCACGTGATAAACAAAAAAGAGTAGTGAGCAAATTCTATTTATCGGTGCCGCTCATACGATTGGCTACCACGGTCTTTGATTGAACCCGCTTGTATAAAATCCTGCGTCCGTCACTGACTGCATTCTGTTATTACTGATGAAATAAAGGTACTGCACTATGTCATTACTGATGAAATAGAAAATTACTGCACTATGTCATTACTGATTGAAAAACAAAAATTACTGCACTCTGTGTTTGGGTTAGATTTCCTTAATTAACAGCTCATGCATCTTGCAACTAAAACTCAACAAAGCTTAGTTTGTAAAATTAGTGTCTGCTAGATATTACTCTTTTTCCCTTTTGGATGGTGAATGCTCCCAGACTTATCATGGCCTCTTAAGTTTGCCGTAAAATTGATGATGTTTAGATGTTGATTTTGAATGAGCAATCCATAGACTTCTTGGTTGATGACTATTCTTCTACCCCGCACTCCCAACCCCGATAGTGCGGTCTCACGGATATTCATTGCAGTATTTGGTCATTCCAAAATTGTCACTTGTAGAATATGGTGAACCCTGTTATATTGAACTGGGTCAGAGCATAAATCGTAGATGGACATGTTGCTTCATTTGGGTTCTCATATGCCTGTAACAAAGTGGTTAACTTTGAGACGAGAACACAGTCAACTAGTTTTTCCTGGCCTCAATGCTGAAATACTTTGGCGATTTCTTTGTAACTATAATTAACTTATGAACTCACTCTGCTTGTTGTTTGGTAATGAAAATTCTGTTCACTTACGTTGTTGTAAATTTGTGTTTACAGGGAGTATACTATTACTTCTATCAAATATTCAGAAATCGAGCAGAAATTGCTGCGCTTGAAGGTAAGAAGAAAGGAATTGGTGATGGATCGGTTGGAATGTTCTCATCACTTCTGGTGGCTGCTTTATCTGGGTAATTTACTTGTTTGTGGCGTATTAGAATTCTATGTCCACCATTTTTGTAGCCTTGATATATCTTTATTAGATTGTTCTGGTGGACTGATCCTGGT
The DNA here is from genome assembly GCA_005239525.1 of Nicotiana knightiana. Taxonomy (NCBI): domain Eukaryota; kingdom Viridiplantae; phylum Streptophyta; class Magnoliopsida; order Solanales; family Solanaceae; genus Nicotiana; species Nicotiana knightiana. The sequence continues at coordinate 30,464 of ML369694.1, read as the reverse complement.
AAATGTCCAGCATGCATCCTAGTCAACTACATTCTGGCTCTTCTTGTCGTCATTACATATTGCCTATAAATAGGAATCAAAAGTTTCTGTCTTTTGGTATAATATGGAATCATAATTGCGCAAATTTTTTCCATTTCCTATCCCAGGCCAATGTAAAAGCACCCATGTTTACCATTAAACTTTTCTGATTTCTTTGCGGATGGTGACCATTGAACTTCCTTACTTTTTTATGTTACAGGTGTGTTAATGTTCTGCTGACTAATCCCATATGGGTTGTCGTTACCCGCATGCAGGTACCCTTGTGCTATATTGTAGTTCCTTTGGCCCTTCTTATGAAACTGATGCATTTACTTCAATTGTTCTGGTGAATCTAGTGCAGAAATATGTTTATTGGTGTTATTGTTGCTCTTTGATCTTTATCCTGCATGTTAAGGGATACAACAACTACTGTGCTTCAATCCCAAGCAAGTTGGGGTTGGTTATATTAATTCTCAAATTGACCATCCCCCTCCAACTAAGTTCATCTTAGACCAACTACTACTAGTACTACTACAACAACAAGAACTAAAGGACTCCTAGGAAACATAAGACCTAAAGTAAATATGCTTTCATTTCTACAGGTAACAATGCTGCATATATTAGTTAATCATTTTCTGTTAGGATATTTTTGACATCAAATTCAGATGTAGTTATAATATAATCTTTAGAGTGGCAAGGAAGTTGATGTAGGTTTAGGGGGGTTGTACCAGAATTGGTTCAGCCACAGTAAACAAAGGTTTCTTCTTCATTGTCTATCAAATAGCATGTAAGATTGAGGTTCACAACACGCAAAACAACAAGGGGCAAACCAAGCGCTTGCGTGAAGGGAGAAGCTAATCGACCAGAATTTGAGTCAGGGAGGAGATGCGAAAGAGAGCTTTTCGAGCCTGCAAGCAGCAGGCAACAACAGTTTTTCATCCATTACGCACGAGCTTGTAGTTTAGGGGTATAGTTGGGATGCCCCTTTCTTAAACTTTTCTGTAATATGAGGTAATATTTTTGACCCTACGGGTCATGGGTGATGATGAAGACCGATGGCCTAGGTTGGTGACCTCCATTGCACTTTGGAGGGGTGCCCACCTAAGTTCGCCCCAGGTGGCTGAGATACCCAAAAGAAAAAGCAAAAAAGGAAGCTTGTGTTGCCTTTACTTCACAAAGTGGAATACTTGCACGTGCAGTTCTGGTGGGAAAGCTTACACCCAACCAAGGTCCTTGAAAGTTTTCCTACTTAAGTCGTTGATTATATTTATTTTGCAGATTATCCTGATCTTGTTTACCAAGATTTCATAGGTCCTTATTTTATTTCCTGCGAAGCTGCATTTTCAATATTAAAGTTGGAGTACCTTTATAGCACATTAAACGAATTCTCATGAGATCTGTTTCCTGTCAGCCACCTAGCTAAGCTTGATTCCTGCAACAATGGTTCTTTAACTGAATGAATGGTTCTTTAACTGAATGATTTGATTTAAGCTGGGGAAATTCCTTTACTCTTTCCTCCTAAGTGCGTTACGAGTTAGTTATGAGAGATTTAATTCGTAGAACAACCTTGGTATGTTAACTGTATGCTTTCATCTAAGCTGGGGAATTTTTATTTCTCTCCTTGGTGTTGAGATACGGAATAATATTAACAGAAACTTCATTATGTATTGGACTATTTCTTCAATCTATTGGAAAATACAGAAGTGTAAGAAGCCATTCCTCCTTGGTGTTGAGATATGGAATAATATTAGCAGAAGCTTAATTATGTATTGGATTCTTCAATCTATTGGAATGAAGAAGTGTAAGAAGCATTATCTGAGTTGTGGATTCTGTAGTTTCAATAACACTCTAGTAACTTCAATGTTGAAATTACCTTGTTTTAGACACATACAACAACAACAACTACCCAGTAATAATCCCACTAGTGGGGTCTGGGGAGGGTAGAGTGTACGCAAACCTTACCCCTACCCCTACTCCTGAGGGTGGAGAGGTTGTTTCCGAGAGACATAACAATAGCCTTTATATACATATTTCCTTTGTTAGTGAATGCAACTGGCATTTATAAAGAATCTGATGAATAAAGCTAGTTTACTTAGCTTTGGCATGTAGAAATTTTAGTTGTTTTTTTAACATACCCTCCCACTTCCTCGCACAAATTGGTCTAATTTAGATATTCCTTGCAACTGTTGTGCAGACTCATACGAAAACGTAAAGAATCTGATGAATAAAGCTAGTTTACTTAGCTTTGGCATGTAGAAATTTTAGTTGTGTTTTTTAACATACCCTGCCACTTCCTCGCACAAATTGGTCTATTTTAGATATGTTGTTTGTTCCTTGCAACTGTTGTGCAGACTCATACGAAAAAGTCAAAAGGTAGCTATCCTGCACCTGCAGCATCAGAGGATGCAATTGTTGCTGTGGTCGAACCGCCTCCTTTTGGAACTACCCATGCTGTATGTACATTTGTCTTCTTATTAAAGATGTAACTCATGGTTCATGGAAAAATACATGCCTTGAAATCTTGGACCTTAGTATATGCAGTGTTTTTCTTGACTAACTTCAAGTGTCATATAAGCTGATGCCGAGCTATGCTAGATGATTTTTCTTATGAAAATTTCTTTGTATTTCTCAGACTTTAAGCTTGAAATATTAATTAGTTGACACCTGAAAGCTTGTCTTGCTTTTCATAACTATATTGTCTGGCAGCATAGCAATTTGGGAAATGATAATTTCTCAAGAATGTTCTCAAGAATGCAGTCAGTTCAGTGAAGAGAAGATATATCTAATTTCGTTGCAGTTTTTTATGAAGAAAATCTTTGTTGATACTCAAACATTTTTGTGTGGTTCGTCTCTGATCATTTAGCAATTAGCAGTCAGCATAGTTTTGTGTTCATCACACAGAATTATGAATTTTTGTTTATGCTTCCCATTGATTTGGTTCAGACTATGGAGACTATGCCTCTATTTCTCACAGGCACTTTGTTTCACAGGTTCAAGAAGTCTATGGTGAAGCTGGAATTTGGGGTTTCTGGAAAGGTGTTTTTCCGACGTTAATCATGGTATGTGACAACTGACTCTAGTTAGTAGTAACAAATGGTTTGCTGATTCTTTTCACTGCTAAATACAGGTAAGCAATCCTTCAATACAATTTATGCTATACGAAACCCTTTTGAAGAAGATTAGGAAACGGCGTGCCTCTAGCAATAAAGGCGCCAATGATGTCACTGCATTGGAAGTAAATATTTGTACTTCAGTCTTCGTTTTTTTCTGTTTAGTGGTTTAGTCTATCAGGCTGGTATTTTTGTTTTTGACCTAGATCTTTTGGAGCTCATGCACTTGTATATTTTGGTTAGATATTTCTACTTGGAGCTGTGGCAAAGCTTGGGGCTACAGTTGTAACATATCCTCTTCTGGTTGTGAAGGTAATACAAGTTTTTTTCTTTTCGGGAGAAAGTTTGGCTTTCCCTTTTTCCCGCTTCCCTTGAAATCTCTATGATCGATTAGATTAAAATGTTGCAAATTCTTCTCATACAATTTCCCTAATGGTTATTCATAGATTCATATTCTTCTCTTGTTATGTCGTACCGCACTCTTATGGTCAATTTTGAGAATGAACTGTTGAACTACAAACTTAATGAGGTGTGGGTAAATGCTTTCCTCTGCCTTTAAGTTTTTGTTAACCGTATCATGTTCAGTTTTAAGTTTATTTGGTCCCAATTAATCTGAGTCATCATAACACAAAACGCTTACTACCACTTTTCTGGTTTCATTAAACTTGTTGGCTGGAACTGTTCGGAAAATGTTGCAGCAATGTCCAATTTAGGGAAGCTTGGTCTCCGTAAAGAGTTTGGTCCACTATCCAACAACTATTTCAGATTTTTTTTCTGCATGAAAAGTAATTTTTCTATCTTTTCAGTCAAGACTTTACCAACTTGTTTGGGACTAACACTTAGTTGTTATTGTTGGTGGTGTGCAGTCAAGACTTCAGGCAAAGCAAGTTATTGGGGGGGACAAAAGACATCAGTACAAAGGTTAGTGCACCTATTTTTGATGCATTTTACTATTAGAGAAGTCACTGTAAAGGTTTTGTAAGTTCTTCAGCAGTAAAAACAGAATGCTGAAATGCAGTAATCCAATCTTCAGCGATCTGTTATGTTACAATGATCTGAGAAAAATGACAGGCGAGAGAAATGCAGCCTCGTTATAAATTATTGTAGTATTATCTATAAGTGGACCTCTGTTGGCTGTTGTATGGTGGCTATAATCTGCAATGCCAGGAAGTTGATGTGTGTTAGGATTTTGGTATAAGCATTTCAGGCATTTGTATATTGTAGGTTCTGATGTTGCTTTTACGCCATTCAGGTACTCTGGATGCTATTATGAAGATGATACGGTATGAAGGCTTTTATGGATTTTACAAGGGGATGGGCACGAAAATCGTACAGAGCGTTCTAGCAGCTGCTGTCCTATTCATGGTCAAGGAGGAACTTGTCAGGGGTGCTAGGTTTTTACTAACAGGAAGACCAAAGCCTCCCTAGAATTTTCCAACATAGCAGTCTTGGGCAGCTGCAGCACTCCCTCACCATTGTAATAGCAAAGAAATAATTCGAAATTGAAGAAAAAGGAAGTTGATCTAGTAAAATGGTTGACCGTTGGCTCTCCAGCAATAAGTATGAGCCCATTCATCGGTCTCCATCATAAGCACATTAGTCATGTTCTCAATTGTTTGAACTTGGATTGAGCTATCTAGCAAATTGAAAAAAATGGAACGTTATGATTATTTGATCCTTTGTTTGAAGAAATGATTGCCCAATCTTTCAATACAGTGCTTTGGACATGAATTCACTTGGAATAAAATTAAAAATTTGTGAGTGAAATCTATTATTTCACGTGAAATACTTTTTTTCATCAAATGGGGAAAAAGTCAGTTGTTAGTTGAAGTTTGTGAAGTTTTGAGTTAAGAGTTTCAAGTTGAGATAGTTGTTTGAATGTGTATTTTGAGTGAAGTTTTTCTTTTTTTTAAAAATTGACCGTCAGTTAACAAATATTTACTTTTGTCCAAATAAAAAGAGTACAATTATCCAAATTGAAGGATTGCATATAGGTGTTCGAAACACGCAACGGAAGACAATAACAATCCTAGGCAGAACTTTTCGTGTTTAAAAATTTATTTACATGTCAAAGATCGGATCTTAGACGTACCTGGTGAAGAAAGTCTTGTTTCAAAATTTCTTCGATAATGTGAAGACTCTATGCGTATCCACACCGAGATCAATCCTTGATATCAACACTTTGATTAATGAAACCTGCGAGCAAATTCAATAAAATACTATGCTGAGAATTTTCTCCAAAACTTTCACCTTAGTAACAACAAGACAAGAAGACAACTTCTTCGTCAGCAACGTATCTCTTATTTTGTGACCTTCTCTTTCGCTCACTCTTTTTCTCCTACGTGAAGCCTTCATGTATATATATACTGACATATACCTTAGTTACTAGCCTTTTCCAAATAGGATAGAAACAGGTTAATTAAGGCAATGACTTCACGTGCAATTTCAATGCCATATGGAGTACAATACTTTCATATAAGAGAATTATGAATCCCATTCTAAATGGAATTGAGGTGGCAGACGTGTCCTTATGGACTTTCCAGTTGGTCCAATTCAAAATTGGATTCAACTTATAATTCTTTCGTTAATATTTTATATAACATCTTTTATATAAAACAAGTATTAATTATATATCACATATATGTTTTAACCAAGAGATGTAATTTAATTTTCTATTTCAAATAGAAACCTTCAATTTATTCACAATATTAATTATGTCCTCTGTGCTAGCAAAGGAATATAACAATATTTCATTTGTACCAATAACTTTATTTATTTGACTAATAAAATTCTTTAATTCAATTGTCAAATAATAAGTTAATTAATCATTTAACAAAGATCAGAACACTTGTTAGTGTGCGACCAATAGGTTCAATGCTAAACCGGTAATAAATTGATCACATCAATATACCAATCAAGGGTGGCGTCTAGCAACACTCCTTAACGACCGGATAGAATGAAGTATACAATTCACTCTCAAGAACCAGTAGAAGAATAATATAGTAATTCCTTCTGTTCTTATAGCTCTGGATCACCCTAGGATATGGTTCAACTGTCAAATCCTAATGGGCGACCAACTATGTGTTCATGTCAAATATAATCGACCATTGAATGACCTAAGAAACTCTTTTCTTCTTTCATTCAATTGCCTTGGCCAATGTCTTAATTTGGTCGTTTATAATTCATGACAACATGAAGCTTAAACTTATTACCAAGAGTTGACAGATTTCATCTTGATCAATCACCAATTCTACAAGTATTTAATCATACCCAATATCCTTTCAACTATCGCCCTAGGACCATAGGTATTTGGTATCAAAGCACAACAAATAACTTGTCAAATACTATGATGATCTCAGGTCAAAGGAAATTCGTACATCACATTCTTCAAGAGAATATCATATTGACAGTTTATGGTAATTCTAACCATTAGGAGTTATCCAATGAGTTGGTTCAATGATCATATCTCTATATGCATCATCTATCTATGTGAATTAGTTAATGAGATCAACTAATCTTTATCCCATAAAAACGATCACATAAATATTGATCTAACCGGATTACTAATGTCCAAATTAAAAATCCTATGATCAAGAACAAATTTAGATTTAACTATAAGAAACTTGACTCTCATTATCATGATCTCCATCACAATGTCAATTCTCAAAATTTAATCAAGGACCTTATCAAGTTAATCATACAATTAATAATAACTACGATAAAAAATATCAAATGCCATATATTTTATATGAAATGATGTTCACAAAAATATGTTAAAATCATCAAATGTGATATTGGATCTAGGGCATATCTACTATATCCCTAACAATCTCCCACTTGCACTAGAGCCAATCGCTCTTGCACTTCATCCCCAATTTCCACTTGTGCTTGTCAAATTCCTTTGCGCCAAGGGCTTTAGTGAATGGGTCTGCAACATTTTCCTTTCCATCAACCTTTTGAATCTCGACATCTCCACGTTCAATGATCTCTCTTATCAAGTGATATCTTCGCAGAACGTGTTTGGACTTTTGGTGTGATCTTGGTTCTTTTGCTTGAGCAATGGCTCCAGTATTGTCGCACAACAGTGGAACCGCACCTTATATTGAAGGAACCACACCAAGTTCAGTTAAGAACTTTTTCATCCATACAGCTTCCTTAGCAGCTTCACTAGCTGCTATATATTCTGCTTTAATCACTGAATCAGCTACTGTAGCTTGTTTGGAACTTTTCCAAATCACTGCACCACCATTTAAGGTGAATACATAACCAGACATAGATTTGCTATCATCTCTATCTGAAGAGAAACTTGCATCAGTATAACCTTCAAGTTTCAACTCAGTATCTCCATAGATGAGAAATTGGTCTTTAGTCCTTCATAAGTACTTAAGAATGGTCTTCACCACCTTCCAATGTTCCTCACCAAGATTTGCCTGATATCGGCTAGTCACTCCAAGTGCATAAGCCATATCACGACGTGTACATGTCATGGTATACATGATAGCTCCCACTGCACTAGCATATGGGATCCTACTCATGCGTTCTCTCCTTCAGGTGTTTTAGGACAATCCTCCCTAATGAGAGTAATTCCAGTTCCAATTGGTAGATAGCCTGTTTTGGAATTATCCATGTGATACCTCTTTAAGATGGTATCAATGTACAAAGACTGGGAAAGTCCAAGCAGTTTCCTAGATCTATCTTTATAGATCCTTATTCCTAATATATAAGCTGCTTCTCCCATGGAGAACTGTTCAGATAGCTAAATCTTGGTACTTTGCAATGTGGGTATGTCATTCCCTATGAGCAATATATCATCAACATACAACACTAAGAATATAATTGTGCTCCCACTAACCTTTTTGTACACACAAGGTTCTTCTTCGCATCTAACAAAATTGAACTTTTCAATTGTCTTGTTAAAGCGAATATTCCAACTTCGGGAAGCTTGCTTTAGTCCATAAATGGCTCTTTGTATCTTGTAAATTTTATTATGATCAGACGAAGATCTGAAACCTTCAGGTTGTGTCATGTACACATCCTTTTCTAGCTCACCATTAAGGAAAGTTGTTTTCACATCCATTTGCCATATTTCATAATCATAGTATGCTGCTATAGCAAGAAAAATCCGAATTGGTTTGAGCATTGCGACGAGAGAGAAAGTCTCGTCATAGTCGACTCCTTCTTTCTGACGATATCTCTTGGCAACAAGACGGGCTTTGTAGGTCTCTACTTTTCCTCTACTCCAATCTTTTTCTTAAAAAACTCATTTACAACCAATAGGCNGGCCTTTTGCCATTTCTCATAATCAGAACTTTGTATAGCCTCTTCATAGGTCTTAGGGTCATCATCATTATGATCAACCTCATTTGATACATCATCTTGTACCATTAGATTTAATCTAGTTGGTACATGCCGTTCTCGTGTAGACCTTCGAAGAGGTACTTGTACAACTTGTTCACCTTGTGATGGATTTGGTTGGTGTGCAATTTGGTTTGGAACTGGTTCATTAACCTGTTCCTGAACTACATTTAGTTCTTGAACATCAACCGTTGAAGATGGCAACTTCCTTGGCAACTTCAAAACATCCAATAAAGGTTCTTCAACTTGGGTCTCATGATCTTTATATTGTGTTGATTCATTAGTTTCTTGAACTTCATCAAGTTCTATTTCTCCATCATAATTTCCTTCTAAAAGAAATTCCCTTTCCAAAAAGGTTGCTCATCTTGCCACAAACACTTTATGGTTAGAAGGGTGATAGAAATAATATCCCATTGTTTCTTTGGGATATCCAATAAACCTACATTTATCAGATCTTGAGTCAAGTTTATCAGACTGCAGTCTCTTAACATAAGCTGGACAACCCCAAACTTTAATATGTTTAAAGTTAGGCTTACGTCCTTTTCATATCTCATATGGTGTTGTAGAGACTGACTTAGTAGGAACTTTATTAAGTAAGTATGTTGTTGCTTCCAAAGCATATCCCCATAAATTTATTGGAAGATCAGTTAACCCCATCATAGACCTCACCATATCTAATAAGGTTAGATTTCTCCTTTCAGACACACCATTGTGTTGTGGTGTTCCTGGAGGTGTCCACTGGTAGAGAATCCCATTCTCTTTGAGATATCTAGTAAAATCTTCACTAAGATATTATCCACCTCTATCAAACCTTAGTACTTTGATACTTTTACCAGTCTGTTTCTCAACTTCATTACGGAATCTTTTGAACATTTCAAAAGATGCAGATTTGTGTTTCATAAGATACACAAATCCATATCTTGACATATCATTAGTGAAGGTGATGAAGTAAGAATATCCACCTCTGGCTTGAATTTTCATGGGCCCACAAACATCTGTATGAATTAGTCCCAATAATTCAGAAGCTCTTTCTCCACTTCCAGTAAATGGAGATTTGGTCATTTTTCCTTTGAGACAAGATTCAAAAGTTGGATATGATTCAAAATCATATTTGTCAAGGTACCCTTCTTTGTACAACTTGTTAATTCTTTTCTCTCCAATATGACCAAGCCTACAATGCCAAAGGTATGTATGATTTACTTGATCATCTCTTTTCCTCTTAAGACTTGAAACATGCATAATCAAATAAGCATTCACATTAGGTAAGGCATAAACATCATGTTGGAGATAGCCATTCACGTATAAATTATCACTATAATAAATAGAGCAAATATCATTGCCTATATTAATGCGAAAACCACGTTTGTCTAGCATAGAAGCTGAAATTATGGTTCGAAACAAATTTAGGAACGTAATAACAATCATCCAACATAAGTACTTTGCCCGTAGGCATTATTAAAGAAATCGATCCTACAGCTACGACCGCAACTTTTGTACCATTTCCAACTTGTAGATTAACTTCTCCTTTCTTCAACCTTCTACTTATTTGGAACCCCTGCAATATATTGAAGATGTTTTAACCACTACCAGTATCTAATACCCACAATGAAGAAATAGTAGTAGTTAAAGAAACTTTGAAAATATTTTTCATCAAAGTCTTACCTTGTTTCTTGTCCTTTAAAGTTGCAAGATACTCCTTGCAGTTTCTCTTCCAATGTCCTATTTCATTACAATGGAAACATACAGCATCAGATTGGTCAGATTTGCCTTCTTTGCCTTTGGGTTTGGTCACACCACCCTTAGGCGCAGTAAGATTTTTCTTGGGTTTTCTTTTACCCTTACCCTTCTTCTTAGAAGAGTTTCCAACCAACATGACAGTTCCTTTCTTCTTCTCAGATGCAAGTTGATTCTCATAATCAATCAGCATGTTAAGCATCTCATGAAGATCACAATCCATTTTATGCATATTGAAATTAATAACAAATTGTGAAAAGGATTCAGATAGTGACTGTAAGATCAAATCTTGAGAAAGCTCTTTGCCCAGTTTGCACCCCAACTTCTCAAGTTCTTCAATAAGATCAATCATATGATTTACATGGGGTCCAAGTGGAGAGTTTCCAGTCAATTTGAATCCAAATAAAGTCTTAGATAGATGGTATCTAGTTGTTCAGCTTTGCGTACCAAACATCTTCTTAAGATGTTCAATGATGCAGTTGGATCCATATCCTGATGTTTCCTTTGTAGTTCAGAATTCATAGAAGCGAGAATGATGCATTTAGTAGTAAGACATTCTTCCAAGTATTTCTGATAAATCTTGGTAGGATCATCATCATCCTCGTCTGGGACTTCCTTGGCAGGCTTATCGATCACATCAATAAGTTTTCCATGCATGAGAACAATTCTCAAATTTCTGTACCAATCATCAAAGTTTGGTCCTACCAACTTGTTGGTATCAAGTATTCCACACAATGATATGACAGACATATTGAGAAATCTAAAATATAGAAGAAAAAAACAATAATATAAGAACATATTTGCATATATCATAAAGACATGGACTTTTATCTAAATGATATTTCCACTAATTATTTTAAACTATTTACCCTCATTATAGCTTAAGAAATCTTTATTTCTATTAGTGGAGTAAAGGAATCTTTTAACAATATGTATGAGCCCCTTGGAAGTCAAGTCATTCCTCACATATATTTTAAAGGTAGGTACTCTTACCAATTGTATCCCTATACAATTTCCTTAAATAACTCTATGTCAAATAGTCCCCTGATAGTCAGGTCGATCCTATTGGCATAGTTGAGTTCAACCATCATGATAGTAAAGAACTTATTAAATTTTATACTCCCCGGGTAGTCCAGGCGTCTAGTAAAAAATTGAATAATTCTTTCAATCCATGCATCTAATGCAATAAATAATTTTAACATATTCTCGAACTATAAATCTCCTGGTAGTCAGGCCGCTCCTTATAAACAAGAAATAAGTAAAATTATTTACTTTGATGGATAGCTCTATAATAAAATATCTTATATTTTATTATTTAAGAACTCAAATTTTAGTAAGAGGGAATTGTTACTAAAACAATTTTAATAACATGAAGATCAAATCTTTTATATCATGTGAATTTAGTTCAAGTTGTCTAAATGCTTAGTCCTAAATTAATTTATATCACATGTAATAAATAACTCAAAACTACGTAAACAAGCACGTGACATAAAAACGGAATTCAACATCTTCTACATGTATATCTTATATATCACATAAAAATAATTCATGCCAGAAAACTATTATTAATTAACATCTCATGAAATAATAACAATTAAAAATAACAATAGAATTCAATAACCTATTATACATTCCCTTCGTATCTAATACAAAATTTTAAATTTAAGTTACGAACTATCTCAATAGTTTAACTTATATGAATACATATTTTATTCACAATAAAATAATATTAGTCTAATATGCATTCAAATAATTTGAATATTGTAAAATACACAAGTATTATGGTTTGAACTCTTCAAATATAATCTTAAAATATTTCGTAAATAAATTTTAGACACGAGAAATCATGGCTCTGATACCACTGAAGGATTGCATATAGGTGTTCGAAATACGCAGCGGAAAATAATAATAATCCTAGGCAGAACTTTTCGTGTTTAAAAATTTATTTACATGTCAAAGATCGGATCTTAGACGTACCTGGTGAAGAAAGTCTTGTTTCAAAATTTCTTCGATAGTGCGAAGACTCTATGCGTAAGCACACCGAGACCGATCCTTGCTATCAACTCTTTGATTAATGAAACACGCGAACAAATTGAATAAAATACTATGCTGAGAATTTTCTCCAAAACTTTCAGCGTAGTAACAACAAGACAAGAAGACAACTTCTTCGTCAGCAACGTATCTCTTATTTTGTGACCTTCTCTTTCGCTCACTCTTTTTTCTACTACGTGAAGCCTTCATGTATATATATACTGACATATACCTTAGTTACTAACCTTTTCCAAATAGGATAAAAATAGGTTAATTAAGGCAATGACTTCACGTGCAATTTCAACGCCATATGGAGTACAATACTTCCATATAAAGAGAATTATGAATCCCATTCTAAAAGGAACTGAGGTGGCGGACGTGTCTTTATGGACTTTCCAGTTGATCCAATTCAAAATTGGATTCAACTTATAATTCTTTCGCTAATATTTTATATAACATCTTTTATATAAAACAATATTAATTATATATCACATATATATTTTAACCAAGAGATGTAATTTAATTTTCTATTCCAAATAGAAACCTTTAATTTATTCACAATATTAATTATGTCCTCTATGCTAGCAAAGAATATAACAATATTTCATTTGTACCAATAACTTTATTTATTTGACTAATAAAATTCTTTAATTCAATTGTCAAATAATAAGTTAATTAATCGTTTAGCAAAGATCAGAACACTACTTAGTGTGCGACCCCATAGGTTCAATACTAAACCGGTAGTAAATTAATCACATCAATATACCAATCAAGGGTGGCGTCTAGCAACACACCTTAACGACCGGATAGAATGAAGTATACAATTTACTCTCAAGAACCAGTAGAAGAATGATATAGTAATTCCTTCTGTTCTTATAGCTCTGGATCACCCTAGGATATGGTTCAACTGTCAAATCCTAATAGGCGACCGGCTATTTTGTTCATGTCAAATATAATCGTCCATTGAATGACCTAAGAAACTCTTTTCTTCTTTCATTCAATTGCCCTGGCCAAGGTCTTAATTTGATCGTTTATAATTCATGACAACATGAAGCTTAAACTCATTACCAAGAGTTGACAGATTCCATCTTGATTAATCACTAATTCTACAAGTATTTAATCATGCCCAATATCCTTTCAACTATCGCCCTAGGGCCATAGGTGTCTGGTATCAAAGAACAACAAATAACTTGTCAATTACTATGATGATCTCAGGTCAAAGGAAATTCGTACATCACATTCTTCAAGAGAATATCCTATTGACAGTTTACGGTAATTCTAACCATTAGGAATTATCCAATGAGTCGGTTCAATGATCATATCTCTATATGCATCATCTATCTATGTGAATTAGTTAATGAGATCAACTAATCTTTATCCCATAAAAACGATCACATAAATATTGATCTAACCGGATTACTAATGTCCAAATTAATAATCCTATGATCAAGAACAAATTTAGATTTAACTATAAGAAACTTGACTCTCATTATCATGATCTCTATCACAACGTCAAGTCTCAAAATTTAATCAAGGACCTTATCAAGTTAATCAAACAATTAATAATAACTATGATAAAAGAATATCAATGCCATATATTTTATATGAAATGATGTTCACAAAAATATGTTCAAATCATCAAATGTGATATTGAATCTAGGGTATATCTACTATATCCCTAACACAAATATATTACTTTTTTTCGAGGCTTTCCCGTGGGATTGGTAGTGTCATTCCGGATTACCTTTCTTTCTTAAAACCCAGATTATCCGAAGTAATATAATTTTGTTTTCCTAATCTTATCATCATTTCACTGTATGTTTGTGGAGAAAAAAAATAATGAATATTCCTACGATGAGAAAAAATGTGCTAGATCTATGTGAGGCTTGATAAATTGAATAATACCTCCTTGAATTATTGGAAGTCACAGTCGATAGGTCCACCGTCCACGGCAATTTGCCACTAAACCTACCAGTTAGTCACATCCATGAGGAACAGATCCAAGTGGTCCCTCCTTAATATATATAAGGGTGAAACTAATTTGGTATTTGGTTCATACTTTTCCAAATGATCCTTAATTAGTGATTGAGACTTGTAATTTAATTCTTTACTGATTTCATATTGGAAAGTTATAGGAATTGTTCGATGACACCTTTTTAATAGTAAGAAGATCGACATCTACTGAAATTAAACTATACTGGAGATTCTTTCATTATGTGCATCCCCATTGTCTCCTTTAGTTTAATTCTAAAGATTGTCTACTTCGAACTTAAAAGATCAGGCAATTATGACGTCTGCTCAAATGGCTTGAATGCTAAGAGCATATTGAGCCAAAAATTCAACTCCAATTGTTGTTGTGGAGTCCAATTATCATCCTTTTTCTAAATAAATTTGGTCCTAATTAGCTTTTTTATACAAGCAATCAAAAAGAAACTGGATCTTTCGTTGTAAGAGAATGTAGTATGGAGTCTAAACTACATGACTGTCGCTAGAAAATCGATGAATGAATGGTATGTGTATCAACTTTTTAACTTAATGATAGAAACTTCGAAAATATTCTCTCGGAATCTGGATTTATTAAGGAATATAAACTTATTTTATACGGTCGAAATCGGGCTCGTCTATTGTATGACAAGTCGAGACTGAAACATGACAGGTTGAAGCTCGACCCCGGGTTATATCGAACCAAGGCGCTAAGTTAAATCATCTAGCTCGTGACTCCAAGACCGAACAAGATCGAGGAAACTTTGTCGGGTCAAATAACGGAAGGCCGAAATATGCGCGATCAGTTGGATATCACGGCGAAAATCTCGACACATATCAAGGAGATGCCGATTAATTAGAAAATTATGAGATTGTTTACCTTTTATAGAATTGTATCAGAGTAGAGCTCCCCTACTATATAAAAGGGGGTCTGATCATTTGTGATACACATAAAAATACACATCCCAAAGCAATATACTGGTATTTCTAGTTCTTATTATCTTTCATTTATCCGACATCGATTAAGACATTGCTTGACTTGAGAGAGACCAACCTTCAAGGCTAAGGCTGTCCAATTTTATGTGGTTTGCATTTATTTTCTTATCATTAATTGTAATATTAATTTGTTCTTCCAATTTGTATCAAATTATATCACGTATCCTTAAAATCGCGTATAAATTCAATTGTTATCCAATTTTAAGGTAAACATTTTGGCGCACACCATGGGGCTGAGGATAATAGTGATTATTTGATACAAATATCTATAACACACACCGCATTACACTTTCTCTTTGAAATGTCTTTGATTCCATGCTAAAATACAAAATGTCAAATTCTCAATCAGCATTCTGCACGTTGACAACGATTCCGGTCACCAAGATGAAAATAAACATAGCACCTGGTAACGAGATACCACCTACTGATCCCGTTGGAATTCCGATCGGAGATCTGATTGATGCTAATTCACATGTGGCTATCGATGCAAACATGCCTACTGACCCCGAAAATAGCATTCGTGGTGGAGCCCGATCGGCAACTCAAAACACACAGAACGTTGAGAGGGGCGAGATCAGTCTACGAGTGATCTTCGAAATGTTGCAGGCACAACAGGTGGCAATAGCCCAGTTACAAAATCAAAATCGTGCACCAAGCAGGGTTGAGCCTGATCCTCCTCGGGAAGTCACCCGCAAGGATCAACCAGTCATAGAAAGGTCGAACGAAAATGAATCGGGGGCTAACCTCGAGATTATAAAGAAGCTGGAGAAATTGACGAAATAGATAGAATCAGGGGAGAAGAAGATCGAGGCAAATGACAAAAAGGAAACCTACAATTCCAGGGTAGATCAAATACCAGGAGCACCGCCCATATTGAAAGACCTGGATTCCAAGAAGTTCGTGCAAAAACCTTTTCCCCCGAGTGCGGCTCCCAAACCGATTCCCAAGAAGTTCTGCATGCCTGAGATTTCTAAGTACAATGGAACGACCGACCCAAACGAGCATGTCACCTCTTACACATGTGCCATCAAAGGGAATGATCTAGAGGATGATGAAATCAAATCCGTCTTATTAAAGAAATTGGGAGAGACCCTGTCAAAGGGAGCCATGATATGGTATCACAATTTACCACCTAATTCTATTGACTCTTTTGATATGCTTGCAGATTCTTTCGTAAAGGCACACGCCAGGGCCATCAAGGTCGAGACCAGGAAGTCGGACCTTTTCAAGCAGAAAGACAATGAAATGCTCATAGAATTCGTATCTCGATTCCAAATGGAACGGATGGACCTATCATCGGTCGCTGATGATTGGGCCGTTTAAGCCTTTACCCAAGGGCTCAATGTTCGAAGCTCGGTGGATTCATGCCGAGATAAACTCTACAAGCCTGACTTGAGATTGGAGAAACAAATACGTAGAATATCTTAAGCCGGACACTAGGCTCGTATATTGTATGATAAGTCGAGACTGAAACGTGACAGGTTGAAACTCGACCCCGGGTTACATCGAATTAAGGCGCGAAGTTAAATCATCGAGCTCGTGACTCCGAGACCGAACAAGATCGAGGAAACTTTGTAGGGCCAAGTAACGGAAGGTCAAAATATCCGCGATCAGTTGGATATCACGGCAGAAATCTTGGAACGTGTCAAGGAAAGGCCGATTAATTAGCAAATTATGAGTTATTTTACCTTTTATAGAATTGTATCAAGAGTATGGGTCTCCCTACTATATAAAGGGGGGTCTAATCATTTGTAATACACATAAAAATACGCATCCTAAAGCAATATACTGTTATTTCTAGTTCTTTTTACTTTGTCATTTTATTCCGACATCGATTGACACATTTCTTGACTTGAGAGAGACCAGCCTTCAAGGCTAAGGGTGTCCAATTTTGTGTGGTTTGCATTTATTTTCTTATCATTAATTTTAATATTAATATGTTCTTCCAATTTGTATGAAGTTATATCACGTATCGTTAAAACCGCGTATAAATTCAATTGTTATTCGATTTTAGGGTAAACACTTATTAGTCCTACTCCTACAAAATGATTAATTGACCTAATTTTCTGTAAGGCAGAGTCATTTGGTGCAACATGTAAAATTATACTCTCCTCGGTAGTATTCCATTATTAAACTTGTATGTATAACATGGAAATATTCAAAAATTAAGAACAAGTGTATTTCAATGTTGGTTTTTTCTAAAGCATTGTTTGTCAGGAACTAAATGATAATCAAACTAAGGCTAATACGCAGATTTCAGATTGTGTTATGGACAGCTCTTAAACGTTTTGGCCAAATGTTTCTCTACCCTATCAGAGATCCTAGATTCAAGTCTAATAGTGGAGTTCTCATTTTCAGGTGCGATAAGACACTCCCTAATTGATTTTTTATGGCGTGAATCTGAATTAGTCGGTGCAGTGAATTTCATACATTAATTGGATGGTTAATCCAAATTTCTTTTATATGAAGGACGTATGGTACCTGAAGTTGTGCTCTAGGAATATTATGTTTCTTTCGTTAGCACAAATTGTAACACTTGTGATCATTACCCAACTTAGGAATATTCTGAAAACTTGTAGTTATTACCTAATTCATATGCTATATCCCAACTTTCAGAGGTTTTCCAAGAAATTGACTCCACTGTTTGATCATATAGTGAGAATTATAATTAAGTACTTCTATGGTTAGTTGATTTTCCTTTTTCATTGCATATTAATTTTCTTATATGTTTACTCGTAGAACGGTACAGTTGAATTATAATGTGGTTTATAGATAATCGAATCGATTTGATCCAAAAATAATAAATACATAAGAACAAAAGTAAAATTATCAAAGAAAATTACAAGTCTAGCTAAGAATTTAGCCTTTCTGATGGCAAGAATGAGAGCAATGTTTAAGAACTAAAATTGAACATAATACGAAAAGTAGATTATAGTTTTTTTTGTGCAGAGTATCATGCCTACAATGGATGTTAATCCTCGTATTTATAACCCTATTTAGGGAGACAAGATCCCCAAATCAAGCTCCTCTTGAATGAAAATAAAACTGAGATTGATGGATGCATAACAGTTGGCTATAAATATAGTACTCTCTATAACAACTGCCCATTGATTGCTATCCGATAGGCAATGCTTTGAATCTTTGTTACTACTCTGTCTTCGGGGTTCATTCAACACCGGTTGCATACTTACATCTAGTGCCAGCTGTTTGCTGACTCACGTCCCACCTGTCTTTAGTTTCACGTGTCATTCCGTCATTCGCCCAACTATCACTTACCAATTTTACCCCAATACATTACATACAGCAAATTAGAAAAAGAGCGGCCAGAGATCTTAAAATTGAGAAGAAATATCTAAGATACCAGTTTCCGGTGGTGTCAACATCCAGGGGTCCAAATGGCAAATGAGACATTCAAATGTCAGTTCTAACTTTAAATCGAATCCCACTTCCTTCCATTAAAATTTAACAGTATAGGCAAAAGGTTTTCATGGCTTTGACGTCTTCTTTTTTTTTTTTTTTTTAATCCTTCATTAAAGCTTTTTACTTTGTCTCTTGGTGATTCAAACGTACGATCTTAAAATTAGAGGTGAATGGTGTCTTCTTCTCTTT